>JAQFYG010002045.1:0-16130 GCA_034694325.1 Entomobrya corticalis
TTCTATGTTTGACCCCTTGTTACAGGGGTCAAATGAGGTCATGGGATCACAAAACTATTTTTATTGGATTCCTGGTATTGGAAAACCCCCAAGTATCAAGTTTCAGCTGGCTAACACACGTTCTTATATAGTTGACCTCTTGGGGTCAACAGAGGTCATGAGTCGATTTTGCCCAAAATCAATAGGGATCGTCCTGGGTGCCCAAAGAGTATGTATATCAATTTTCAGTTGAATCGGATGAAGCGTTTGGACGCTAGAGCACGAACAGAGTACAGACAACAGACATCAGACAGACAGTTTACTGGCACCCAAAATATTTTTTTTGTATTGCCAGTATGTACCAAATCCTTTGGTACATAATAAATAATGTGTAAAATATCTTATACAATTGTTTGGGTGGTTTCATGTTACGAGATGTAATAAGCGTTGAGGAACGTTTTCAATAAATATGTAATGTCACGTGTGCGTTATGTGTCGACCAACCTAAAGCTGTTCCTTTTTTTTACCGGAAGGTTGAGAGACTGATGAATGCTTGCCGATAACAGATAAATATAAAACTTGAATGAGTTTGTTAATCTTTATAGCGCTCGCTTAAAGTGTTTCAATATGTTGTAAAGTTCGACAATATTGTCTAAATTGTTGAATATATGGCAAAAAATTTCAGAAGTTGTACGCAAAATAAATAATCTTTCGACATTTTCCTACCTGTTCTAAAAACCTATGTTGATAAAACATTATATGGGTTTGGGATGTTGTTTTAGATACATATTATTTATTCGCCAAATAGCTTTATGTACTACCAATTCGATTTCAAATATGTTGAATAGTCTTGAATGTTGTTGCGAATTATAAGAACATTTTTATGTAATAAATAAGATAAATGATAACGTTTGTAAGACTGACTTGACTGTGCCCTGTGATCAAGAAATAAACATAATCGTTGATTAGAATTTTTTTTAACCTTGAAACAATTTTTTTGTCTCATCTATCAACTGTAATATTGAACAATGCACGACATGTCGCAAAAATTTATAAATCTCAAAATAGTTACTCAATAAGTCTACATTTGGATTCTGAACTGTTTGCCACGCGTATTGATTATTCCACGTTGCTTATGTTATGTAAATAAGAAATAGGCTGATCACCACGAAAAATTGATGAAATTTTAAATTTTTTTAATATTCATTGAATCTCTCCCATCATACCTTAAGGTGAATATTTTGCAATCGATACACTATTGGGCCTTAATTATTTAGATCATTTTGGAAACGATCTATATATTTGTATTTTGGGCTTTTTCAACAACTTTTTAAATAGCTATTATTATTTATTCATTTATTTATTTTATTTATTTATTTATTAATATTTCAACCAAATATAATTGCAAACTCACAACAATAGCACACGTTACTAATGTTGAAGGCGTTGCAAACTCTGCAAAAGGCTTGGTGATCTTAATTCCTCAGTTTGAATTTCAACTTGGTAAGTCTTGATGATTTTTGAACGTTCACAAAAGGCACAATTCCAACAAATGAACCGATAGTTTCAAATTTGTAAATTTGAAGCTATCTGTTACTAAATATACTAGAAAAGTTTTGCTGGTTTCATACAAAACAAAATAATGCTATCAAATAAGAAATTTATATCTTTGGTCCACTGGGAATTCAAAAGCTTTGGTCCATTAACACCAGTTCTGTTTATTCCTGACGGTATAAATGGATATGTCAAATGTGTCTCGAAAGGAACTGTCAGGTTGTATAAAGCAGCCATGATCTTAGACATTATGACACTTTGCATTATTTGGCTGCAACTTTTTCTTGAACGAACAAAACCTATTTCGGATTTATGCCAAGGGACAATCATTGGTCTGTTGTTAATTTCTCATTTTCCAATTGTATTTAAATACTCTAAAAGTTATAGACAGATAGTGACGTTATACAACGGATTTGTAGATTTCGAATTCAAATGTCAAGGTAAGTGCCTTTAAATATTTATAAGTAACCTGAAAACAACTTAAGCTTCAGATAATCATATTTTGTTTTTGTTTAGCGCTTAAAAATGCAGAAACTTTTGGATCAAACCCGAGAAATCAATTTCCAGCAGATTGGATGTATTTACTCGCTTTGCGAATCGAAACGTTCTTATGACAACAATTAGTTCATTCCTCTGCTTATTAAAATTTCCGTGCTCGTTGGGAAACCCTGGATATTACTTTGTTTCCGATTGCTCGTTGACCTTTACGAGCTATAGTTTTCTGTGGATATTATCAGCAGCCATAGTAACAGCAGCAACGTTGCAATTTTCATTTAGTGTTTATATTCTTGAAACATTTATATTTACTAGCTTACAAGATGTGTGTCTATGCCGTTATCTAGAAAGACTATTTACTAGGCTTACAAATCATTCAAAATATGAGAATGCAAATGACATTTTCATTATTTATAGGCAAATTCAGATTTTGACTAATGAATACAATGCAATTCATCAAACATTAGCTATAGTTTCTACTGTAACTACAAACTTTGTATTAATTTTGTCTTTGTACGCTGTCATTGCATTAAAATCAGAACTACCTATTTTTATGACTTCCATATTTTTAATTGCAATCTTGAATCCTGTAGCAATTAACATTGAAATATTTGGGAACTGTAGATCTGCAGTGCTTACTGTTTCAAAACATTTTCTTATGGATGTAAAAACCTTGTCTTTTATTCAGAAAAATAAGTTGTATCGACGAAAAGTGCAATCCTGGCAAGAAATAAAAATTTATTTAGGATCTACAAATTTTTTTGATCAATATACAGCATTAACGCTACTAGATTTTAGTGTTAATACTGCTGTGAGTTTGATACTGATGTAGTTACATTCAGTTAAAGAAAAATGATTTTATCTTAGAACTTTTAATGATTACACAGTAGAATTTTAAATACTTTGAAATGAAAACTTCAGCGTCTGTCTTCCGAAAGAAGGGCGTTTTATAGTGTTGTAATGGCATGATCTATTTAAATGTTTGTACGTGTGTTTGAATAAAATTAAACTTATTATTTCATTCAGTTTTAATCGTTCTGATAAATTATTGAATTTGCTCAATTTCATAATTATATGTTTTAATACAATTTATTCATTGTAAAGTCAACAAAACTGAAGGCAACTTTTAGAACCTCCCGTTACAGTTTATATTAAGATTGGCAAATTTTAATAAACTTTTAAAAAGTCATTATGTGCATACCTACAAATTAGCACTTATTAGCACATACTACAGTTGCATAACTATATAATCATCTGCATAAACCCCAACAGAATTCTCATCTAAAAATCAGCAATAAGCCTTAACAATTAAGGAAAGTAACACAGACCTCCAGGAGCAATAAATAAAAATACATTTCCATTTATTTTGTAGAGTAGACTGTTTCCGCTCCAGCAGGGCCCCTGTGTCTGTGTAACTGCCAGTCATTAGTAATGCCAATTCATTTATAAAATTACCTAATGATCTTTTACAATTTATGCATTTCTACCAACGTTTCGTTTGAATAGTTGAAGGAATGAATTCTAAACACGTATACCCCAAAAAATGAAACAATTAAAAATCTTCACTGACGATGAGAGAAATTTTGAATAATACAACAATTACTCTTAATAAGCCAAAAAGCAATAGTACGCTCACTTCAAAACTACTTTTAAATTCAATGTAAATAATTTTAATTTGCAATACCTCTTCAGTAACTTTTTTTTACAAGCGAAAATGATTGAAGATCCGATGAGCATTGTAAAGAAAATGTTGAATAAATCCATTTCTGCCGACGCCATTATTGTGACTGGAAGCGGAGTAAAATGTCACAAAGGGTTTCTCTCAGGTAGTCATTTTATCAAAAAATAATAATTAATGAAAAGGAGCTTCGTTTTTTCCTGATTAACCGATAACTACTATTTAATTATTACTGTTATGACCTTTTTAAAATGAGGCTGGAGTTCGAGCACTTCTTGCTTATCTGTACTACTGGGATATAGACGAAGCTTCCAAGTCCTGCTCAATTGCATTGGAACTATTAATCGCTGCTGACAAGTACAACTTTGAGAACTTGGAGATTCAAGTTCGAGAATTGCTATTGTCAAAAGATGACCAATGGTACGATGCGGGCGCTACTCTTCAGCTCCTTCAGTTCTCTCGGAAAAAGTCGGACAATGAGGACAGTAAATATGACCACAACAAAATGATGGAGGAAAAAGCAACTGCCGTAATTAAATCGTGAGTACACCAAATATTTTTTGAAGTGGTTGATGCTCCAATAGACATTTTTTCCTGGTATATTAGCTTAGTCACCAGTTAATAATTGATGATTTTTAATACTATAATTCCATAGGAAATCTTCAGCCAAAATAAAGGAATGTCCTGAACTTCAGCAGCTATTCAGTGAGCCACAGGCGGGTATTGATATTTTTGCCTACATGATAACTACCGATAACAAACGCTTTAAAAAATCTTGAGACTGATGATTTGATGTTAAAACTAGAGTTAGGAAAAACATGTAAAAAATAAGAGATTTATTTGAACTTTAAGGTATTTTGTAAGCTCTTTTACAGTTAAATCATCAAAAAACACATGTGTTTAATTTAGTTTGTTTTGTAATGTTAACTGAATGAGAAAAACGATAGTCAAAAGTAGGTATCAGTATCGAATACTTAAACTAAAATAAACTGTAATTTTGTTGGTTTGGAATGTATGTCGTATGTATTTATTTGTTTCTTAACTGATTTTACGATTCTCTAATAAGCTTTGTTGTTATTTGCTACATTTAGTGAAAAAAGCATTGTGATCAAAACATTATATGCAGAATCAAATAAAGGAAACTGTTGACCATTAACTGCAAAATATAAGATTATTTAAGAACCAATTGTAATTAATTATTTCCGAATAACCAGTTTTACTGCTATATGAAGTACTGTATTGTTCTCAATATTTTGATTTATTCAAGTTAAAATATTTTACTATACATTGGGGGAAAGAAACTACATTCTTTTAATAATTTTTGAATGTAAATATTGAATTTATTTATAGAACAAGTACCAACGGAATCGTACTGACAGCCATAAAGTCTAATTTTTAATGCTGTTCTCCTCTTATTAAAGCGAAAGACCCAAGTTTTATACGAAAAATGCCAATTCTACTAACCCACAGCATCCATTCTAGTTACATGTCCATCGTCAGTCAAACTTTAAGGTAGTCCTGGGTCTTTTCATTTTTCTAGTAATGCACTATCACTACAAAATTGGTGACGTCACCAAATAATAGTTGGTAAATGCGAAAATAGGCTAACAGCTTATTTTTATAATTCGGTTCTCAATAAACTATCAAGAACGTAATTTAAAAAATATGGTTGTGTGTGAACTCGAGTTCCCATGTCGCTTAAGTATAAAGTGACAGCTAACGTCAATAACCTATCGATCAAAAGCCCCAATTCTTATCTAGCCGACAGTGTGTTGAACAACTTGATTGAACAAGTACTCCTTAAGAAAAGCGCTACCAAAATTTTCCCATCTTACTTAAAAATCTCAACGTATATCTAAAATACTGGAATAAATGATTAAAAAAGAGAAATAAATGTTCAAAAGATTTAGTTGCAAGCACTGAAGAAAAGCAATTGCAAATCTGCCCAAATTCAGGGGAAAAAAATACTTCATAACGTTTATTCGGTTTTTTTAAATATACCAGTCACTTAATTGATTTTTATTTAATTTAATCTATCACATTGACATCCTTCGTCGATTCAAAAATTTATTCCATACTATCCATACATCATCACTTTTACTCAATAGTTTTGTTAGTGACCAACTAATTTGGTTTGCATTTATTTTACAGAACACTAAACGCAATCCTCGTAAAGCTTTTACTTGAGATACTCATTACACAAATACAATAATATTTCTCTTTACAGCGCAATCAACATGCTTTTCTACTGAAACTGAAACTTAACACTGAGATAAATAATATGTGTTTTAATGTTATTAATTAATGTATTGGAACATATAGTGATAGGTTTTTTATTATGTATTTTACTACAAGCATCGATTTCTTTTTCACTGCACTATGCTGAGATTTTTCACTGAATTATGCTGAGATTTTCACTGAATTATGCTGAGATGTTTACTAAACTTTCTGTACAATTTAGTTGTAATAAAGCACTGGATGTTCAGTAAAACGTACGGGCTTCCACAGCTTTACGTAACGTAAGTCAGTCATTTACCGTGAGAGTACTGTAACATCGAAAATAAGGGCAACCACAAAATTAATATCACTTTATAGTAGATGAGGATATGTTTTATATACAATATAGACATGAGGATTACAAATCTGACATTTAAAAAATGTAGAGTTAGTCGATTGAAAATATTTTTGAAAGCATGCAAAACACAGTTTTTTTACAGAAACATTAATGTTTGGCAAAACAACAATATTAATGGCACTAATAAACTAACTTTCCTCCGTAAAAACCTTTACTTTTTACTAAGCACCGAATGTCAGCATTACAGGAATTCGGTACCAAAATTTGGTCAATATGCAGTAATTTTACAGTCAGAGAAAAGATTTTTCCTTTACTACAACCTGTAAGAAATGCGCATAATATTTATATGTATATTTATTATTTGAAATTAGTGCGTATTTATATAATTGTTATTTTTAATTGACTTAACGAATTCTGTACAAGCAATCTGACGACAATGAGCACTTTGATCATTGTGTTGTAATGTATTGCTGCTATTTACTGATCAATAAACCGAAATCTGTAATTTTGTTATATAACTTTGAAATATTTCACTAGCCCATATAATCTTGTACAAAAGTTGTACGACCTAAATACTATCCATAGTTTCAATGCCTGAAAATGTTTTCTAACATAGATTTGACTGGATCTATAGCAATCTACTAGACCAAGGTTTCTGTTCATCTTCCTCTCTACCCAAAGCACCACACACCATAAAATATTAAGAGCTAATGAAATTATTGCGATTTGGAATACTTTATAAATGTCAATTATGTTCGGTTTTACCGCATGGGGTTTTCCACGATTTTTATCCAGAGTTTTCAATCCAAATCTATCCCTATTATTCCACTTTTCAATAAAACCTCCTTCTCGGACCCATTCCAAAGTTTTAATCATCCAGTATCTGTTGACCGTGTTCGTTATAAGCCACCAAGGTTCCACGGCATATTCTTCTTTTATATAAAAACAATATATACTAGGGCCATATTGCTTTCTCATGCTTGCAATTTCTCTTTGAAGAAACCAGTTGGCCCGCCTTGCTGGCTTGTTCCATCCAATCTTATTTGAAATCCAGAAATAATCGTCGCTCCCGATATCCTTACCACATATCCATATAGTTGGTTGTGATCGAGTTTCTTCCGTGCAACTATAATTAGCTATTCTAAACCCGTCACTGTGAAAGTCCTTTAAAGAGTCATATGGTTTCAGGGTTTCTTTAACTGTTGTCAAACTTGTAATTTCATTGTCGTACCAATTCCAAAAAAACATGCCAGTGAGAACCAAACTAATGCTCAGGCAGTTTCCTTGGACCGAAACATCTGCCGACCGAAGAAACAGTTTAAACGTTATGCTAACCTTTGCTAAAACCACCGTTATAATGGCAAAAATATTTAAACTGGGTTCTTGCGGTATCCCCAACACTGACAAAACTATTGAGCAGAATATCCAAGATGCCAGCAGCATAAGCCATGTTGTACAGGATATTATATCAAACCAACTGAACTCATTAGGTGCCATCGACTGCCTATATGATTTTCTTTTGTCCACACAATACGAAATCACATCACCGGAAAATACTTCCAAAAGCATTCCTGCGTACCACTCTATGTTAACTCTATAGTCTGGTTCTCGCAGATTTTGTGAAATAAAATCCTGGTCAAAATTATTGTTCCAACTGAGAAATGTAAAATTGTGCGTTTTAGAAAGCTGAATTGGTATCATCACCGTTTCCAAACAATCCAGGTAACTCAACCATGTTATGCTGGACGTATACCCTTTATCACAAGAATATTCCATGTTTTTGGATTCCTGACGAATTGTATCACGGGTCCCAAAAAAATATATTTCTGTCGCAATTTGTGTATTCACACCATTTCCAATTCTGTAAAATATTTCATGGTATTCTAGTATTTTGCTGTGTCCTTCTAGTAAAAGCACCGTAGTGTTAACCAAAACTCGAGCAATTACATGATTTCTACAGTAATTTCCACAAATCACCTGCAAATTTGAAGTCCTACCGTCACTTGAACTTGTTGTCATTAAAATTTTGAAAGCTGGCATACCTACAAAATCCTCATAGCTTTTACAAAATGTCCAGTTTCTTCCAGTACAGTTACTGGTTGAGACTGATACCGGGCCAGTAAGTATGAGAAATGCCAATGAATCAGAAGCTGTAAGTAAAGTTTTCATTGTTGCAAGTGCACTACTGATTTCTGAACTGAACGTGTTCGTCGAACCATTTACAGCCATAATTATCACACTCGTAAGCTCAGCATTTTTCGTTTGTCTGTTGGAAATGGGTTTAGTGTAAGAGTGCGAGAATACGACTTGTTGAGAGATAGTAGCTGGCAGAATATCAATTAATGAAATTTGACTGAAGTCCCCGTGAAAATATACAATATTGTCATTTATGACTGGTAATTTTGTAGCAGAAAGCAAAGATGGAAAACTTAATATGAAAATAGAAAATAAATCCATTTTAAGTAATTTCCTGTCAAAAGTTCAAAAACGTCAATCCTACTTGTTCATTTGGGGATTCTTTAAGCGAAACCGCGTCTGTTAGTTCTTATTTTTGTAGAAGTAAGTTTGAAAAATATTGACTTTTGAGAATGGCAAATGTTTATATGAAAACTTATTATCTTTTTGTATTTAGTTATTGCAGGTGCAACAAATCTACATTATTAGAATTCTTACTGTGACGAGTTGTTTACTTTTATATTGGACTGATTTCTGATAATGGTAAATCGTTGTTTTTGAATACGAATATCAAATACATAAGATTATTAAACATGCAAATTATAGTGTCAGCGGCTTATATCCTTAGATACAAAATTATGAAAAAACTAATGAGACAAAACTCTAGCTATTTAAAAGCACACGAGAGCGAATAAACTTATGACTAAATAAAACTATGTTCCGTTTCTCGGTTTTTCGAGTTACCTACTGTTTATTAGTATTGAATTTTCGTAAAAAATGTATCACGTTAAATTGGCTGGTTACAAGTAATGTCAAACAAAGGAACTGAAAATTATTTTACTTTGGAAATAGTTACAATGCGAAACATATATAGCTCGTAGACAACGACGACGATTGTTTCAAAACTAATAAACAAGTTTTCAAATCAGGATAAACTTCTATGCATATAGTTTTCTACGCTAAGTTTTAATTCTTGCAGCGGCTAAAAATACAAGTTGCTTAAAACGTATAAGGACAGCAAAACCAAACAAAAAGAATATGTGTCCAAGTATGTCAAAAGTATTACCATAATTCTTTAACAATGCCCTGGAATTTAAATAAATTTGAAAGAGATTTTAAAATCTGCATCGCTAAGGATAAGAGTTTTTGAACTGAGAAAAGAAAAGTGTGCTTCAGTAAGGTGTATAAATAAATACAGTACGACTATAGTCTGCCAGTTGTTATTTTGCTGTCAAATACCATAAGCTCTTTGACATTAGGTGAATATATTTAACTAAAGGTGAAACAAGGACAACACGTGCTGATCAGTAAGCATTTCATTCGTTAGATAAGGAAGGTGTGTAGTGTGTAACTACAATTCTGATGCATCACAAGTAAGCTAGTTTTGAGTAATCATAATACCCTTACGTGTTAAAATGTGTCCTAAAAATAACTTATCAGCATACACAAAACAAATTGATATACCAAAAAAATAAGAAAAAGACAAAAACATGTTTTGTCATGTCGAATAAGGAAACAAGTAGCTATATTTGGCTTGGATTGCTAAGCCCTTGTAATATTTTCAGCTAAAGATGAAAAACTGAGCAAACCAAGCTACAATATACACATTTTACACTTGAAGGGAGATATGCAATATGCAACTTGATGTTACATATATGTAATATGTCAGACTTACATAAAAATGCAAGACTTGATAGTACAATGTATAAGCTCGCTTGTTCAGAAATACAAATAGTCCTTTTACACGTATTCGTAATAATATAAAGATTACTCACAACACGTTTAGATACCACTTAAAAAGTGTTTTAGAGGGTGCTTTCTGTTCAAAGAGTTTGTTCAATCATTGGGAGTAATTTGTCTTTAGTAAGTTTGACTTATATTTACACAACGGTAGACAAACAAATATTGCAGTCCTGGTACTTCCGAAAATATTGTTGGGTTACACTACTCGAATTCTTATGACGAAAAAACTACTTATTACTTACCTTCTATAAAAATAGTATTTCACCTTTGACGTAGCTCTTGTTTTTTATGTTGGGTTAATGAAACTAAAACGAGGTGTTCAATGAAAATTATCTTAGCATATACAATGCAGAAACATTTTTACAAAATGTAATTTTAACTTTAAAACATTCAATGCAATGAATAATTAAGATTAAGACAAGTATATTTGAAACTAGTGTTTGTGATGAAGAACCGTACATCAATAAGTGGAATACATTTCATTTACTAAACTTTACTGCTAAACTGTACATGTACAGTTTAACAAATATTTGGAAGTAAACATTTATCATTATCGTAACATAGTATGGTTTAGATTTTAATTAATAAATAAAAACAATGAACAACGTCAATGTAACATTGCAACTTTAAGTTTAGATATTATCTATCCATGTACCACCAGGGCTAGATATTATGAGTATAATAATGGTTTATAAGCATATTTTTATGTATCTTTATGAACCTTTGAGCTAATCTTTACTTATGTGCATGGAATTCACCTTTAGTTGCTTATCGCACAAATATGGAGTAATGGGATAATTTTCATTGTTATTCCCATGCCATCGCTGAGTGAAAAACAAAAATTACTACTTCATAATATTTTTAACATTGAGCAAAATAAACAATTGTGCATTTTCTGTTAATATTTTACAACAGATCAATAATAGTAGCTCAACGTGGCAAATACATATCAGGTAATAAAGCATTGAAAACTTTTATATAAGCTTTGTAGATCATAACTTTAAATTTACACAAAATTAAGACCATATTATGAACTATTAGATATATTACTTTGATCTTTTGTACTAATGCATTTTACAAAGTACAATTTGTACAAGTAACTCGTAAAATCCGCAAAGCTCTGAAGCTGATACAACTTCTTGAATCCAAATAATTTGTAGCAAGCCTATTTTTCATTAACATTATCTGACAGATTTAAATACAACAATTCGTTTTGTTTTCCAACAATTGCATAGTCTAATCTTAAATATGCCCCATTTCGATAAAAAGTACTTTCTTAAACTTGAAATTACAAAAAGTACATAAATGCAGACTTTCGACCATAAATCTGTGGAATATATAAATGATTCCTTGGATTGTATTGGGCGTTTGCAAGTTCTCCATGTTGTCCATAAAGTATAATATTTAGTCAAGCTATAAAGTACAACTGTAAAACTTTGTTCACAAAAAATGTGAAACCAGCTATTCCAGCTCCAATTGGAATAATGGAAAAAATTACAAAAATAGCTCCCATCAATTTCACTCCTTCTTCAATTGTATTTGATTTTCCTTTTCTATTCGTGTTTGTTTTGATGCTCACTTTCAGAAAATTTTGTTTTTGTTCTTCCCAGTATTGGACAATACCAGATAAAAACATGCCCTGATATCTTTTCAAAACCTTGTGGCTAAATCTGTTGAACATTGCGTATGATTCGATCGTTTGAGTAATACTGTCTTTGCTGTAGTGAAAATCAATCTCACCATCAAGTCGTAAGTCTGGCAGCAGAGAATAAGCGAAAAAACTGTGTACAATAAGAGCCACGTTACCCAGCAAACATTTTGGCTTTAAAAATTGAAGGTGTTCAACGGAATCACCCAAAGGATCTTCTTGAGGATTCAACGCCATTTTTGAGTGATTCATCAGCTTTTGCTGAAGTAAACTAAAATTGTTTAAATTATCAACCGATAAATAATCAGCACTTTTCAAGGATTTTCTAACATTCACGAGGAAAAAGGATATTAGGTCGGGCGGTTTTATGTGATTACTGAAGGGAAAAGGTATCTTATGGGATGTATTAACCGAAAAATGCATACTAAAATTTCCGACACTGGCAAAAGTTGTCACATTATGTTCTATGAGTTGTTCAAAGTGATTAATTGGAATTGGAGGTAAAGGGCTCGTTAATTCCGTCATATTATCGCCTTTGTAAAAGTTGCTTACGAATAAACATAGCAACAGATAAGAGCATAACATCCATCGAAACCACTTTACTTGTGCAAGCTGTGCAATAAACGGCGATGAAGATTCAATAGGAATGCAGTAAAGCACAAATGTAATGCAGTTCCATTCTAACGGCGTTTTATCATTTTGTTGAGAAAACCATTGCAAGAGAAATGTAAACAAGACTATAAGTAAGATAGTTAGAAATAGGCAAGTCCATGATGCAAAGTCCAATGATGAGACTAGTTCAAAAAATGGCAGCTTCCGTCCAGTTGGAACTGAGCCACAAGAAATAAACTGAATAGCACCGATGCCGAATATGTACTGAGAGTATGTGGTCATTTTGGTATAATCAAAGACAAATACTGTGAATGTAGGAAATGTTCCTTTTTCAAATGAACAGTTGCACTTTTGCATGCTGAGATTTGTGTACCTGCACAGGTCTCTGTCGTTATAAAATTCTTCCTCCGTCATCCAGTGGTGTTTAATTTGGAATGTTACATTATTAACAATATATTTTAAAGCCGATATCTGCAGAATTGTATAATGACCATAAAAATCGTTTTTCAACTTTTCTCGTGAAACATGAATATCAGCTTCCTTAATTATTTGCAGAGTATGTTTATTGTGAACATACCAATGAAACAACCCCTTGACTTCCAATCTGACCGTCGTCTGCTCCTTTACTGATTGCAATTGCACAATTTGTTTAACGATGTTATTGTCTAGTTTTTGTACTTCCTGAAACGTGTAAGTGGAGTAATATTGTTTTTTTGAACAACTTCCTGATGATACTTGGCCAAGGGATAAAATGTGCATTTTGGCAACGATAAAACTCTTTTCTGTAACCATAAGTGTGAATTTAAATATTCCATCGTTAGTTGCCATCCTTTGTTCAAATATAGTTTTAAACCATGGCAACGGCAAACCCACTTGCCCTTCGGATTTCTCAACTACCATGATGGTAAAAGTGTTTCGAAAACTGGGCTGTGGCGGTTGTAGAAATTCGTTCTTCAGTCTTTTGAAAATCCTGTTATTGTATCTCCATCTTGGCTTTTTCCAGAACTCGTCGAAAGTTAGTGGATTATTAAAGAAAGCATTTTACTATTTTTTAAATGAATGAAATATTCGCGATAGTTTGCATCTTTGGGTAACGGCGATTTTAAATAGATGTGTGCTTCGCAAACCCAAGTTTTGACTCTTGTGGAGTAATCGGTCAAAGTATATGATGTCATGTTTTCAAAATCAATTTCATTTAACTGATAATTTAATTGTTTGGAATATTTTTCTTTGTGCTTGGCTTCATATACAAATATTTGCTGCGGTTTATTATAACAAATACTCCAAATAATTTTCCCCCTGCTTTTGAAATTTTGAAACTTCAAGTCATTGTTTTTAAACCCTTTTCGCCGAAGCACAACGTAACGTGACAAAATCACTGGAAATCTGAGAGGCAGAAAGTCCATTCCAGCAAAATTGATAATGTGAATAAGACAATCAGAAAATGGTTCAAGTTTTTCATTTAAAATGGATACTACGTCACAACGTATAATAAAAAATGTAGAAGAGCATAAAAGAATGCCAGAAATAATAGAGTAAAAGACGGATTCCATAATTTCAAAATATTTTAAATAACAAAGTGACCGAATTAAAACTTGTTACTCAAAATTTGAATAAAAGATTTGCAATCAACTTTATAGAGAATATTATAAATTGCTATTTATTGTATTTACATTTATTTATATGAAAAAATTACAACAAACTTTGCTTACTTATTACAGTGGTGTAAGAAAAAGATATTTAAAGCTGCAGACGTCAACATTTGCCTTAATCCGCGTCTTTACATGTAATCAAAATTATGTTATTTCCTCACAAACATAAAACTACAACGCTCATCTAAACAACAATACAGGCCCAACAAGTACGTTAGTACAAATTGTTTACTACGTATTGTCCGAACGATAAAGTAATTACTATACAAATTTAGGATGGAAAACGATTGACCACTCCCTGGTAGGTTACTAGCTTTTGGAGGTTGATAATAGCCATGGAAAAATACCGGCCGCGTAAGTAAATGAACTTTCCAAAAATACCTCTGAAAAATTATATGACGACATGAATCTTTTTTAAAATAACTTGAGAGTAATTCTATGAGAAACCTATTACTAAATTCGCGCTGCATTTGAAGCAAACAATAATATTGTATAGTTCCATATGAATTTAGCCTACATATGGAGATTGTTTCATTGACCCACTGCAGTTTCTGACGTAATTTCTAGTAGAATATATTTTAGTCGCGGTATTTGTTGAATATATTTGGTATTACATGGAGTTACTCTAGACATCTCATGCAAACATTTGTTGGTACTTTTTTCTTTAGAAAAGCTATTTCCAATACAAGGCGTCGAATATTAACTAAGCCCGGCACGTGATTGAAAGGTGTATCTATAGTCCTGCTGGACACAACAAAAGACTACGTAAAACAACACAACGATTAGATATACGACACAAACATTTAAAAACCCGGATATTAATAAATTTATAAGGGTTTTATTCCTTTAAAATACTTTAATTTTTTAAAGCGATCATCGTATGCTTAAGGAGAACTATTTAAATAAGAACTGATGGATTAAAATTCTCAATCATTGAGTCTTCAAACTGTAAAAGGAAAGGGGATTTTTACATGCAAATAGAATTAAATATTGTTTTAAAATTCAATTTTATGTGTGCGTTACGCAGAATTAAAATGTCCAAGACATTTAAAACATAGCAAATACATCAGAGAAAATGTTTAAAAACAAAACAGTGAGATGCAAAATTAAAGCATAAAGAAATAAATTAAATTTTTAAATTTTTTATTTGAATCTATCTTTGTTCGTTGGACTAAATCAAAATTTATCAGTATTATTTATTCAGAAACAGTTTCTCCACGTACAAACTTTTCAGCAGCCATTTTTATTTTTTTTTACAAATCTTCAAAAATTAAATACTTTCGTTTCCATCACCAACTTTGGTAGACAACGGAAAAAAGTAGACGAAACAGATAAAAGTTAACAAAATGGAAGAAAGTGTCCAAAATGGTCAAGATAGTAAATTCCACAGTAACCGTACATACTACTAGGAATCTCCACATTATCACTAATATCAACTTAAAAGTAAGTCTTCAATCAAATCAATAAAATAGAAATTCTGGGCAAACAAAATATGTACGTGAAACGTACAAGACTTGTATTAAAAATAGTATGCTTAGTTTCATTTTATTTTGCATACTGATATATTGCAAAAATTTCAATTTCGTCCCCTGGACAAAATTTTTTGTTCAGCGAACATGTACGTGGAGTTTTCTGAAGTAATTTAGACAATTTCTTTTCTAAATTTTTCAAACGCATATGTACAAACCAAGAAAAGAATTTTTTGTTCTGGTAGGCCATTTTAGTAGCTTGTTTGTGGTTAGCTATATTAAGCCAAAGTAAGTTCTAGGGCTGGCATACGGTAAACGAAACAAAAAACGTGATTCCTTGCTAAATGACCGAAAAGAGAAATTACGATCTACGAAAAACCTTTTTTACTGCAGATACATAATGTTACGGCTCAGGTCCAGATTTCAGCTTTCTCTGATGCCACGCAACTTAAAAAAGAAGATTCCAATAGTTCGATCACAGGACAGCGAGTAACTGATCGAGAATGAATTTTATGAAGTGACAACCTCCCTGTTTAGCCTCCCTCTTTAT
>JAQFYG010002046.1:0-16126 GCA_034694325.1 Entomobrya corticalis
TCACATCCATAAATGAACACATTATGTCGCCTCGAATGTCCGTGCAAGTCACAATACAAGAATATCCCATTCTCCTCCTGCAGTCTTCTCAGCATAACTTTCGCATGATAAATTTGCGGAAATGCTTCCCTGAGAACGGTCCTATACTGTCGATTCAAGTCTTGGCCTAATAAACAGCATCGTGAATTCCCGACAATGACGCCATCCGGATTGAGCATGGGAATCAGCTTGAAAATGAAACGATCCCGGAGTTCCTTGGCTTGAGCACAGTTGCTCGTGAGAAAGTCAATGATCCCTTTCATCATATAACTACTTTGCGTTTCCCCGGGGTGGACACGAGCAGAAATTACGATTACTGGTTTCTATGGATATAAAAAAATATTTTATGGCAAAAAAATTAACTTCCGCAAAAAAAATCATTCCATTTCTCTCCGAAGAAGAAGCCATCATGCATCATTTGCAATAAAAATAAAATATTCAAAAGAAAAATAATAAGAAGGAAAGAAGGATTTAAAAAATGACAATGACAAACTGGAGCATGATGGGTGCCATAGTGCCATTTATTCTCGTGTAAAACAAGCTGAAATGATATTTTTGCATGAATTGTTCTGTTCTTAAGAAGGAACTGATGATGATGGAATGTGTGCAAGGCCGTTACTGCCACGCACTGGGGTAGGCGCTTAAAATAGAAGAAGGGAAGTGGGATCGATACAACCGCAAAACAAGAAGGATAAAAAGGAGGAAGTGAAAGCAGAGTATGATAAATGCTCTGTTTGCTGAGTTGATAGAAAGAGAAAATATTATAAGGAAGTTATTAGAAACGACATGACATTTTCTAATTCTTTTGCATATTTTGCCAAGTTTGTGGGTGGTCCTTTATGCTTGGTGAATGTATGAATGTTAAATAATATGGGAATAATTTTTAAATTTTCAACATACCTTATTAGTCGGAGTAGCATTTTCCGAGGGCTCAGTTTCCGTAGAAGAGTTTTGACTAACGTGGCCACTATCTCCAAAGGAAACAGAAGAAGCAGATGACGAGGAAGGTGGTGATGTCACCGTTAGCACATGCACATTGTTCCCAGCCAGTGAACGACACAATAGTCGGATTGTCAACAATTGAGACTTGAATTCGTCTTCCTGTCAGATTCAAAGAAAATAATAATATATACTTTTTATATTTATGGAGATAACAGTTAACCTATAAAACCCAAACTAGACCAGCAAAGTCATTATGGTAATTAAACTGCGTAAATTAGGTAGATAAAAAGAGATCGACGGAGATAAAAAAGACTTTGACTTTTTTAGAGTTTTTTTACCTCGATACTTTTAAGATATGTCTGGAGCGCAGAATAAGTGTATGGATAGCATTGAGCCAGGTACACGGTGTCATTATTATGGCGAAACTTTAAGTTAAATGTGAGCGTGTAGTAGGGGCCATTGTCATCCGGTCTTGATAAGATAAAAAAATACAAAAAAAATCTCATGTCTGAATTGATGGGTTAATTTATTATAAAACTATAATTTAAGTAGGTAATTTTACTCACGAAATGTCATTCTTGAAATACGCAATATTCTGCCCCGCCCTGGTCCAACCCATCCCATTTAACTGCGCCTCTTTTTCCGAGTACATGAGCACCTTCAACCCGTACCTATACAGACTATCAGGCTTGTTGAAATTGACAATGCTGAATCTATACTGGACATTGTCACGAGTATTTTGAATCCGAAAATAAAACCACTGGGCATGTCGTTCCGTATATAAATCCGGTCTTAGATACAACTCATAATACATATTCGTAACTTTAATCGCCTTTGCCAAATTTCCCGACTCAAATCTTGATTCAAACTTTAAAGTTGTTGTTCCATCAGGACCAATCCCTCCGGATGAACCTCCAGGTTCTCCAGCAGAAGGTCCATAATCCTCCAAATCCTGACTTCCACCAACAGTCGCTCTACAAAAGTAATC
Organism: Entomobrya corticalis; assembly: GCA_034694325.1. Lineage (NCBI taxonomy): Eukaryota > Metazoa > Arthropoda > Collembola > Entomobryomorpha > Entomobryidae > Entomobrya > Entomobrya corticalis. Next base: position 1,970 of record JAQFYG010002046.1, read on the forward strand.
GACACTCAATCTTGGCTGATAATCGTATACAACTGTGCCCATTTCCACGCCCACAGGTTGGGGCATAGGTTCCTTTCCATTTGGGGTGTAAAATGGCTCCAATTTTTGGGGTACTTGATCCACATGTCGGATTTTCTCCGGAATTACTTGACATTCTACAGGCCATTTTATTGGATGGAGTAAAGTAGCTGTGGAGTAAAGGTCACGAGGCTCCTTTAACTTTCCTCCAGGGGGATGGGGGGCAGCTGTTGATGTGGCACTCTCATTGGCAGACATTGGAAGTATCCCGGCATTACGGATATCCCGTTCTGTTAAATTTCCTCCTGTAAATAAAAAAATTGGTTAATATTTCCAAAAAAAGAAATAAATGTTTCTTTGTTTTGTCAATAAAATTCTTGTTCTTTTTTTATCAACCTCGAGGTTGAATTGGGAAAAACTGACTTTGCAACTCGACTACAGGAGACGATGAAATAAAAAAAGAGTGATCAGGAAATGATGAAAAGTCATGTGCTAATGTTAAAGGAGTTGTTGGAGTGGAACATGAATTATCACTGATGGAATTTCTACTGCACCCCATCCAAAATATAACAAGTTGCGTGGGAGGAGGAGGAGAAGGAAAGCTAAAAAATTAGTTTTTTGAGGTGTTCACTCACTGAAATCCAAAGCAAAACTGCTGCTACTGTCTCCAAAGTTTTTGACCATGCCAAGGCTGCTGCCAAACTTGCTGGATTATTTGACTCACACTTTTACAATCTGTTATTATAATATTATTACCTTTTTGTGTGTAGATTTCTCTAGTGTACCTACTTAATGTGTTGACATTACATTTTACTTTTTCCGAGTAAAAAGGAAACGAAGAAATTGGTATTGATGTCACAAATTTTCACAATGGACATGAAGAAAGTCAGAGTGAAAAAGAAAAGAAAATGAATGAAGGTTTGCCGTTTGTTTGTTGACAAACAAATTATGACGAAGTGTAATGGACACCGTTAATGGGGCCGTTGGAACTAAAGAAAAGCTAATTCTTTTCGACTGGCCTTTAGTTTTCAGGGTTTCCTTACTTTCTCCGAAATAATGACCAAGACCACATTATTCAGAGAGAAAACCAAATTATTACTCGCAAATAATACAAAAAAGGTCCTCCAAAGAAATTATTAAATAGTTATTGTTTGTGGTCCTTTCAGTCCTGATGACAAGCTACTACTGAACTGAATAACGGCAAGTCTCCAAAATAAATAGTCTTGAACCATTGCAAAAAAAATGTTTCTAATGCGCAGCACGAGCCAGACATTGTAATAAAAATAGAAAGTTTTTCATAAATAAATAATTTTTGTATTGTCGTGTGTGCAAAATAATCCAATTTAGAAAATTTACTATTGTGTTTATGATGATGTCCTATTATTTCACGTACCCAGAAAAAAAATAAACGAAACTGTCTATTCCATCGACAACTATCATCATTATAAAAAAATTGGTTTCTTTTGTATGAAAACTTAACTAGAAAAAAATGCAACTTCCGGTCTATTCGTGCAAGGAAATTACAAAATAGCTATGATTTGTATTTCCACGTGTCGGTAATCATGCACCAAAAATATTTCCATAAATCAAATCAACAGACACAAAAGCGAAAAAAACTTTTTTTCGCTCTCTATCTAGCAATTTTTTTTCAAGAAATGCATCAAGATTGTTATCATCAAAATAGTCTCGTCGATGAACATAAAATTGGACGAGACATTCAAACATTATTTTGTTGCTATTGAACTTGTTACAAGTTTGGTGGACAGGAAGTAATGCAATACTGCATAATAATCATTATAAAAGTTTTTTAGTTGTTATCAAGGAGAGTGGATTAAGCAATCAGGTTTAATTACAGTTTTGCCATTTACCTTGGCCGTCATTACAGATATAATTTTTACTTTGACTTTGGCCCATCCCTACCCAACACTTCTTCTAAAAAATGAAAATTTAATCAATCAATGCAATTCCTGGGCTAAAAATAAATATATATTTTTTCGGTTTTACAAAAGAAATCCTTGATTATGTGTAGCACACACACTTTTTTCCAAGTTTTTATTGTGGTCAAGTGCAAAAGTGTGTGTGGGCATGTAGGCGTCATCACGTAGAGTCATCTTCAAAATAAAATGTAATTTCTTGGCTTTTTGTACTATAAATGGGATGATACTTTGATGGCGTTACATGCAGGGCGGTATCTGTGTGTACTGACCATTATCGTTATTTTTGCTATATTGCCATCTTTTGTTTAGTTTTCCATTGTTCACTGTTGCCTGGTAGGATAGCAACTAAATATTTTGCCGATCAATAAGTATATAGCGATATAACTATAGAGAGAGCGGAGTTGGAGGTTTTATTGCACTTTTTCTCTCGCTGATTCCCTGGCACTTGTACTTTTTTCTGGAGCTTTTCTTATTTTCAAAGCTGTGGCTATAGCAGCAGGGAAGAAAAGAGAAAGAAATGGGTAAATCACAGGGTGACACCATCACCACCCAGCTATAACCCACCTGGGAATACGGGAGAAAGGCTTTAATGAAAAACGGCTTGGTGTGGTGGTAGTGGAGTGGCCGGTTCGCCAGGTCTCTTTTCAGATCATAATTGCCATTATGGACATCATTTTCATCAGACATGCATTCTGTCATGTAATTGATAACATTTTGTATAAAAAATTTTACAAGCTGCAAAAAATATTTCTTTTCATTAAGGCATTTTCAAACGTCAAACCAAAAGTGATGACGCGTGCAAAATATAACAATGAAAAATATAGTTTACTTCTGAATAAAAAATCTAGATTGATTCCGTTTTTGAAAGAACGACCTTGACTTTTTTGTACGAAGGAAAAGCAACAGCATAAATTTTACCTACTAAAAATACCCTTTTCGCTTTTTCTTTAATTGTGTCATTGTGTGATGCCCGATGAGTTTGCTTTGTGTATATTTAGGTACGTCAGTCAGTACTAATTTTTTTATTGTGGTCAAGAGCAGCAGTGTCACAATGGGATTTTTTTGTCGGTGACGATGGTACCGATCAGAGTTAGTACCTGTCTGTCTCTGCAACCTACCATCAAGGATGGTTTGGATGTTTTTGAACCGTCCTTCTTTTTCTGATCTGCCTACTTTGATTGCTAAAGTACAACAAAAAAAACTTTTCCTTTTTATATCATTTGGCTTTTGATACTTTCTCCTTGGAAAACTTTGTAACTGGGTGGAATTTTGTTTTACTTACTTTTGACCGTGATTGATGAAAGGTTTTCATTTTGGGAAATTCACGTTCACAAGCTCAAACAAAGAAAAGCAAACACTAAACACATATTTATTCATGCATTTTACTAATTACAGGTTGCGAAGAAATTAGGAAAAAATTAATTATGAAGTAAGCAGCAGGGACAGTCAAGGAAACAATACAATTATTATGTTTTCTTATGTGAAAGGGTAAAATACAAAGTTACTGACTGACGGGAGAAAATAAAAATAAAATTAGAAATTTATGCTCAATAATTTATTAGTTTATGCAATATTCAATATTATACTACTTTTGAAGCAAAAAACGCTCAGAAGTGTATGAAATACCTTTCTTAAACGACATGGAGATCAGATCCTGAAAGGGCATCATCATCCCCATATCTGGAGGAAATTGATGAATCTAGTGAAGAGTTCATATCAAGCGTGCTGGAACTATTTCAAGAATTTTTGGAGTTTTTCGGAATTGGACGTTGGCCAATGGCTCCTCGTCGCCATGGATACTGAATACAAGAAATGGTGAATTAACTACTGCAGAAGCATATCTTGACAGAGATCCCGTGACGAATGAATTGCTTTTGAGTGGGGAAATCGTAAATGATAATTATAAATGTCGGAGTGGAAGCGGGATAAAATCCAGGTCAACATTTAATGTGGAAGATGAGACTCGAAAAATGCAGGAGGCGATAAAAAATCACGAAAGCGGATACTAGTCCAAGTAATGAAATGGTAGGCATAGAGGTTCCTTCTGGATTCTCAAGTGATATAATATGCTTCTCGTAACGGTTTAGCGTTCTTCATTGTTCAGTTTATCTCGAGTCTCTAATAGCTTGATAAGCGTGTCTGAACTCTGAACATTTGATTTGAACTAATTTACCAACAGTCATTCTATCATTCATCAGTGCATGATTTCTCTTTTCTCTCATTTTTCCCAGTCCATCTCATTTACAAAAAGAGTATAATTTACGTCTTTACGTGCCTTGATTTTTCCATCGTTTTTCCTGTGCATCGTGCATCTGAGAACCACGACGCATTCGAGTTTCCAGCTGTGGACTATTTCCGTGCGGCAGTGAGCATAATATTTCAATTCCTTTCTCATTTATGTTCGTCGTAATATTAATACCGTGATGTGATGTAACGATGTAAGTATAAAATGGTATGAAGAGCATTCTGCTTGATTTAGCTGCTGTTCTAGCCTTTTTAGTTGTATGTGCACGTTTTCGGTGTTTTGTAAACAAAAAGAAATTGCAGTCTCTCGAGAACTCACTCACTTAACAACAGTCAACAACAACAACAACACATCATAGTTCATTCTTAAATTTTAATTCACATATTTTCTGCTTCTATTTTTGCATTAATCAAATACAATTAATCTTCCATTGATAACTATCCACTTCTGCTTCAAGTACAATTAATTTGGTTGTTTTTTGTGTCCTGTCCAGTCCCAGTCACTAATTCTGTGGAATTTGGGTTTGAACCGTTGACAACTGAGAACATGGCATTTACAAGCTTGAGAGGTCTCTGGAACGTGGTCTCCATTCCACTTAAAAATGCAGGCGGTGGTGACGTCGACAACAATGTAAGTTAAAATATCAAATTACAATACATTAAGTGAAATAGTAATTAGTTTTTGAGCTCAACTATGACAAATGTCAAATATTGACATTTAAAAGTTTCATTTGAACTGGAGATGCTTTGTTTGTCACAAAATAATTATTATTCTTTTTAAAACTTTATAACTGTGTGCGCAATGGTGTAATTTTTAATTATTTCTTCAGGTTCAGGAACAAGAGTGCATTGAGATCCGCAGCTCAGAACTTCCTCCATCTGATGACGTGATTACTTTGTTACGTAACGAAGACGCCAATGCTGACACATGGCATCGTGTCGCGGTAAGTGGAAACTCAATCTGTCGGTCATGAAATGGATATGACGAAGGGCAATTAAATATCTTAAACTGAGATTTTACAAAATAACTGATGATAACTGACTGTTTTTTCTCCAGCTTTTATATTACAGTAATGGGGACTCCAAAAGTTTCCTCCAAATTGCTGACGAGGGTTATCGAGAAAAGCAAGCACAACACAATTGTGACGTCAAGGAAGAATCGGTAGTTCCTCTATTGCTTGCTTTAGGAGCCTTCTTCTACATGATGGCGTCTGTCAACGATGGTGACAAGAGCGCAATGGAAAAGCACCTTGCCAAAACGGCCAACTGCTACAACAGAGCTTTTGCGTTGGGAGTAAATGGCTTTGAAGCTGAGTATTATGTCGGTCGGGCTTACGCTTATCTCTTGACTGGGGAAATTGAACACGCAGAAAAACACTTTTCCTTTGTCTTGTCTTCTCTGAACGCATCTTTCCTTCCAGCCATTGTGGGAAAGGCTCTCATCGCATATGATAAGATGGTTATCATCAATATCAATATAATGTATTTATTTTGCCATTGCAGCATTTTAATTGTTGATTATTAACCATATTTGCTTTCAATGTGCTATTGCAGGACTATACAACAGCCTTACAGTTTTTTCGACAAGCTCTACGATTGGATCCCAACAGTGCCGCTAACGTTCGTGTCGGCATAGGTCACTGCTTCTGGAAACTGAATCAACGCGAGAAAGCGAAGATAGCTTATGAGAGGGCTGTAGAATTGTATCCAAACGACTACTATGCACTCTGCGCACTGGCCACTTATCACTTGAGTACGATGGATCATGAGCAAATTGTTCCTGGAGTGAAGTTATTAGCCCGGGCACATTCCATTTGTCCATCTCATCCTGGGACGCAACTACTTCTGGCGGATCATTATTATTACAAGAGGGATTTTGATAAGGCACTGAACATCGCTTTGGATGTTTGCAAAAATGCGGGTGCGGATGATATGAGAAAACGAAGCGCATATTTGGCCGGAAGGTGTTATCAGGCTAAGGTAAAGGCCAGTAATATTACGTATATTCAAACCTTTTATTATTTTAAAATGTCAGTGATAAATGAGGACAATAAACATGTTGTCAACGTTTGTTTTAGGGCGATTTCAAATATGCTATGCATTACTATTACCAAGCGTTGTCAGAACCTGATACCGGTTTTTGTTTGCCATATTTTGGATTGGCACAAAGCTACTTGAATTTCAATGATATACCTCACGTAAGCATTGTATTAACCTTTTTCTGAATCTCGAAGTATTTAATGATTATTGTTTATTAGTGATCAACCACTCCATTAATTTATTTAGGTCGCACAACCACGGTTGTTATTAAATTTTATTTTCTAATTTCTAGTGCACTGAGATATTACAAAAATTACTACTTCAAGAGCCCAACAATTACTTTGCAATGAAAATTTTGGGCACTCTTGAAAGTACTTCGGAAGACTGCGAGGCAAGGAAAAGAGCACAAAAGCATTTAAAGGCGGTATTGGACCATGACCCGGATGACGTGTGGACTAAAATATCATTGGCCACTTCCTTGGAATGCTTGGATGACAATCGAGCTCGGGAATACTATGTGCAGGTGCTGGAAGCATTGAAGAGTCGGAATGCGGAAGTTGATCCAGAGATCCACAACAACCTGGCGTGTACACTTTTCAGGTTTGATAATATGAAATCTGTAATAAAAACTTGTATAAATATCCAGTATGTTTGCTAAATAGATTATACCTCCTTTAATCCCATTTTACATTTTGTTGATTACAAATGACAGACTGAAGCAGTTTGCAGAAGCAGAAGAACACTTTGAAATTGCCTTGGATTTACTTCATTTATATGTTGAGAACCGAACTGATTATCGACCCATGATGACCACGCTCAACTTTAACATGGCCAGGACAAAAGAAGCCTTACATAAATACCAAACCGCGGAAACCATTTACAAGGAAATTCTCAAGAAGCATCCTTCCTATTTTAGCTGTAAAATAATTAAAATATATGGAACATTATTTATATAGATATTACGTAATATATTTTTAAGGAAATAATTTTGTAGGAATTTAACACTAATTGCGTATGTTTTTATAAGGCTAATACAAAATATTGATAAACATTTTGTTTGTATTTTTTCGTCTATAATATGCAGGCTTCATAAGACTGGCCGTGATTTATCGGGATAGGAATAACTTGCACGAAGCTGATGCGTATTTTAAAGAGGCTTTGCAGTGCAGCCGTGAGCACCCGGACATCTGGGCTTATATTGGTAACATGCATCTTGCACAAGGGGAGACGCTCCCAGCTCAGAAAAAGTTTTTGCGAATTCTTAAAATGGTATGCTTGTATTTTTTATATGTGGACTGTAGTGTAGAGTGTAGGTAGACTGTATGAAGTGAATTCCTCCATTTTCATTTTGTTAATTGTACTTTATTTTTGGTTTAGAAAGAATCCACGAAAAGAGATTCATATTCCATGATAGCCCTTGGAAATGTTGAAATGAGCAAACTCTTTTCCTGCCTTTATGACAGCACTACGAAAATCGAATTCCAGCTTGGGGACGTTCGAAACTATATGAAACAGTCGGTGGAATATTTTCAAGCAGTAAGATCACAAACATACAATCCAAATTTTCTAATCCTAAAGCAATGCAATCCTAATTTTTACACAACATTTAAACATTTAATTGATATTGATTTATACATAAGTAATCGATTCATGTAATTATTGATCAATTAAAATTTATTTATATATCTACATTTTCAACAGGTCCTCCAACGGGAGCCAGAAAACATATGGGCTGCCAACGGTTTGGGATGCATATTTGCTGCCAAGGGTCTTTTCACTGATGCTCGTGAAGTTTTCTCTCGAGTTCGAGAGGCAGCTCACGATTTTAAAGACGTGTGGATGAACATTGGCCATACGTATTTGGAACAGGAATTGTTTTTCAATGCTATTCAAATGGTACTTGAATTTAAAGATACTTTTCTTAGACTCGTCAGATTCCCTTTGTAAAAAATAATTTTCAATTTCATATGTATTCATTATTTTAAAAGATTTTCTGATCTATTTTTGACAGTATGAAAGGTGCGATAAACGATTCTCGGTGAACACAAATATTAAGTTGCTCCAATGTATGGCGAAAGCTTTCTACTATAACAAGTCCTTCAAAGAAGCCAAAATTGCGCTTTTAAAGGTATGCACTGCGGGGCATTTTTTGTGTTAGTATTTTTAATAACCTTTCTAATAATTGATTTAATTTATTAACAAATTGGAACTTTTATTAGTGTCGACGAGTGGCGCCTTATGACAGTACAATACTATTTGCATTGGCGAAAACACTGAGGAAAATTGGCTGGCTGCCGTTTCAAGCACAAAGTGGAAGTCCAGACTTGAAAGCGACGTTGGAAGGTTTGGGGCACCTCAAACAGGCTAAGAAGTTCTTTGAATACTTGAGCACCAAACAAAGCAACTCGTCATTTTTAATTTCGGCTGCATCAATTGAAGAACGCCATTGCGACGATTTAATTCGACAAACGCCACATATGATAAGTAGGATTGAAGCAGATTTCAAAAGGGAACAAAGTCTGAAGAATAAACGGGAACGGGAAATTCGAGATTTTAAAGAAAAGCAACGACGGGAGCAGGTTGGTACTTGTCTTGCATTTATTTCGTAGCTTACACTACTGTACGATATTAAATATAGTTTGAACATTAGTATTTAATTAATTCGTTTTTATTCAATTAGGATTGGATTGACCAAAGAAAGAGGAAACACGATGAAGAAGCGCAGAAACAGCGAGAAGCTGTAAAAGTGAAAGTTGAAAAGGTCAAGCAAACTTTGGAACTGGCGGCAGTTTCTGAGTCAAGGAAGAGGGAACGCAAGATGAAGAAGGAAAAAGACAAAGAGGAGCTTATTGATCACAGCAGCGTTAATGACGAGGATTATGACGAAGACTCATACCTAATTTCTAAAACTTTGACTCCTCCTCCTTCTGCTGCTGCTCGAAAACCAAAAGGCAAGAAAAAGAAGACCAAGAGGGAAATCGAAAGTGTTGCAGTAGTCAATCTTGGCGTAGAAGAATCCAGTCCTAAAGATTCTCGTTCCCCAATCATGATAGAAGGCAAGCTCGACCATACAGATGAAGATGCTTTTTCTGCTGTTAAGATTGGTGGTGGTTGTGGAGGAGAAGTACAGAAGCCATCAGCAAAGAAGAACATGATTTTCTCACCAGATATTACTTCCTTCGCCCGAAAGGCTCCTGTTCCTGAACCCTTCCCTGAATCAAAAGAACTTGATACTGTTGAGAATTGGAATGAAGACAAAAAGGAAGCATTGAGCATGAAAGAAGAAGACGCTATTGTATTCATGGACATTTTGACAGCTGCTGATGACAATAGCCATGACCATCTCCAAGAGATAGACGATAAGGATCAAGAAGACAAGCAAGGTGAAAAAATGAATTCCGGGGAGAGTCCTTCGTCCATTTACGATGATCTTCTGCCACCCAACTTATGCATTGCAAGTGAGTCTCCATTCCGACAGTATTCCGAAGGTACAAGTTCCCCTCCCCCTGTTCTTCATAGTTTTTATTCCGATGATGAAAATCATTAGTTAAGAATCATGTATGTTTACAATATACGTTTATGACATCATTACATTATCTCTCTAGAACCGAACGGAACCGAGTGAAGTCTTTACTGATGTAATTACAAATATTGAAATATTTACTTTCTTTCAAGTAGTTTTTCGTAGTATTTAATAGATAATGTCAAATGTGGTATTGTCGTTATATGTGTTGTATTTTATTGTTGAAAATCAATTAAATTACTTCCGTGTTCTTATTAAACTATGAATTTTGCATTCAAAACGATTTTTTATTGTATTATAACAACAAAATCTGATTTCCAAACTTAAGACGAAAAGCCATAATGGGTTTATAGTATACATTTCCGTCAATTAAAATATCCGAAAAACATTACCAGTCATAGCCAAGAAAAGTCAAAAAGTTGAATAATATCATGATAAACAATATCAGTTAATCAGTTGTAGCCAACAATTATAAAGCACCCTTTACAGTAAAACAATATTGTCGATTTTTGTCCAATTATACGAAGTGAACATTTTCTGTTTTCGTATTTATCTTGAATAAACATTATTCTTTCAATGAAAAAAGTTTTCATTGGCTTACTTTTTTAAGCAATAAAACAAATAACACTATACTATTGTCCAGAATGAAGCACCTAGCTCGCAAAAGCTACAAGAGGTAAAAATTGGCTTGATCCAGCACAGCATACCCATGTTTCTATCAGTTACCTTTTTTTATAAGTTTTTTAGAAAACCAACTTTCCGGGGAAATATATTTTAAACTATTATATAACATGATTCAGTACTCAAATTGTAATAACACACATCATACTTGATAAAACGGAGGACAACTAATAAAAAATACGAAACATGCCTACTTAAATGATTTAGTTTTCAATGATATGCAAATATACAGCTTTAAAAGTTTACATTGTACTATTATACACATTTCTATCTTGCTTACTAAAATTCATTTAATTTGGCAGCTGTATTTAGACAATAGATATCGGCACTGGTTCTATTCTGATTTTATGATCTGACTATCTGACCTTCGAAAAGCTTCTCGATCTTTCACGTTGACGTCAATTAAACCTATTACCGAGCATTTTTTGAACCTAAATAACCTTTCAAAACTAGTGTTCTTTCCAAGTCTATAAAACGACCTTGTTGCAGTTTCCTTGCTGTCCAGAATCATTTTAATATTTTAAAAAGCACATACTACTTTTCAATCTACTTATTATTTTGCCATTTTTACCGTATTGCTGATCATTTTCATTTTTCATTCAAGTGCGATTTTAAATTGTATTAAATATTAATCAATTTTTCCATTATTCTACATTATATTCACTAAGCTAAAAATCTATTGTGCCAGCAATGGCTTCTAGAATTTAGAGAGCAATTGTCTGACATAATATGTAACAAATTGCTTTCAGTCCGAAAAGATCGTGGGAAAATTGGGTGATAATCATAAATTGGAGATCACAAAATATTTACATGAATCCCCATCATATTTTTAAGCATTCGAGGACATCAGGAATACAATAACTGATCGGTGTTTTCACTGTGTTGGAATTAGAAAAAACCAAGATTATCATAACGCTCATCACAAAATCCGTAGTAATCCTTCCAACAAGAGGTGAATAATCCATCACTTTGATCAATATACTCCAACAAAGTTTTTATAGACAACACGTTACTCCGATGTCATTTGTCACGAATCCAAAGCTTATTACTTTTGCATCTATTTTTATCGGCACCTTTTCAAGTTCGCAAATTGATAAACTTTTTATCACTAACTTTTAACAAAAGCGCGAGGACATACTTACCTAACCAGACTTATACATTTTAGTATACATTTTGCAGTGAATATATATGCCGGTGTTTACTCAATAATTTGTTATTACTTATACTGTCATGGATTTTCAAGAAAAATCACTTCCACCAAATCCAATTGAGAAAGCAAATCTACTTTCAAAACTTTTCTTTTTGTGGATAGTTCCTCTATTTATAAAAGGTTATAAAAAGGAATTACAAGTCGAGGATTTATACGCTGTCTTGGAGAAAGATAAAACAAAACATGTGGCTGGAAAGTTGGGAGGGTAACATAGCATTATTCAAAACTGAAGCTATGAATCGTCATAGATGTGTTTAAAAATTGGTACTTATTCATCTTAGATATTGGAATATTGAGCTGGAGCGGGCTAAGCTTACTGGAAAAAAACCTAACCTTTTTCGTGCGATTATTAAGTTTTCATGGAAAATTTTTACAGCCGCAACTATAAGTTTTGCTGTCAATAAATGTGTATTTGTGTAAGTGTGCATGTTATAGATGTTGGATTATATAATATTATTATTTCCAAACCAATTTTTACTAAAATATGTGATGCTATTCCAGAATATCACAGCCCATTTTTCTTCGTTATTTAATCTTAAATTTAAACGAACCTGAAAGTGAACGATGGAAAGGATACCTATACGCCGGAGGCATTTGTCTCGGTGCTTTTATGAATACATTTGTTGTTCAACCTGGAAACTTTTTCCTAATGTATCTTGCAATGAAGCTCAGAGTAGCGACATCATCCCTGATTTACAACAAAGTTTGAACTGAATTAACATTTTTGTATTTTTTAAGAAATAGATGTACTTTTAGTAAGATTATTTTACTCAAACCTATAGACACTTCGACTCAGCAAAGCCGCACAAAGGGAAACAAATTCTGGTCAAATCGTCAATTTACTATCAAATGATTGTACAAGATTTGATGGGAATTTGAATTTTATGCCATATCTCTTTATTGCTCCAATTCAAGTGTCAATTCTGCTGTACCTCATGTACCAGCAAATTGGACCAGCTTGTTTTGCAGGAATGGGGTTTATTGTTGTCGTTTTGCTGCCTTTGCAATGTCAGTTTAGGTCAACATGTAATATATCATTATACCAAATCATATTGCTGTATCTAGCTTTTCTAATTGATTATATAAACCATCTACAGATTTTCTGGGCAAATATTCTGCTTTATTCCGATTGCAAACAGCAAAACTAACAGATGAACGAGGTCGATTCATGAATGAAATCATCATTGGAATGCGAGGTTTCTATTTGCCGCGACGCACAGTTTTTTATTTTAATATGCAATTATTATACATTTATCATAATTTGAACATTCGTTTTTTAAACAGTCATAAAAATGTACGCGTGGGAGAAGCCGTTTTCCTTACTGATTGACAAGATTCGCAAGTAGGCCAAGATTGACTTATAGTTTGTAATTAATTTGGATTAGTGGACCAATTATCATTTGTTTTGTAACTACTTTAATTTTGCACAGACTGGAAATGCAGGAAATTCGAAAAAGAGGAATGCTACGCGGTCTTCATCACGCTGTTTTAACATTTGGTCCAAAACTGGTACAATATTTCACTTTTGTGCTTTTCCTGCAATTAGAGAATGAGCCAATGACAGCAGACAAGGTCTTTTTTACTCTGAGCTGTCTCCACACAATGATCCAAATGACAGCTCAGTTCACTCCATCCGCAGTTACAGGACTTGGAGAGGTGCTTGTCGCCATAAGTCGAATCCAGGTTTGCCTTTGCACTGATAATTTAATTAAATTTGGAAATGGAAAGATCATTTTCAGTATTTTTACAAATATTCCAGGAATATCTTCTTTTGGAAGAGCAAAAGACAAATAACAGTTTTAAATCATACAATCCACCTGAAATTAGCAATTCCAAAGATGTGGAAAATGTTAACAACAATTATGAGAATCCAACAATCACTCAAAGAATCTCCATTTCTATGCAAAATATGTGTGCAAGTTGGACAGATGAAAGACCAACACTGGAAGACATCACCTTCTCTGTAACGGATGATAAGCTTGTAATGGTCGTTGGACCAGTGGGTAGCTCCAAAACAAGTCTTCTCCAAACATTAATAGATGAGCTGCCAATTTCCAGTGGAAATCTAAGCATTTCCGGTAGCATCTCCTACGCAGCTCAAGAACCCTGGATATTTGCGGGGAATCTGAGACAAAATATTTTATTTGGACTTCCCTTTGACGAAACCCATTACATCGAGACCTTAAAAGCATGTGCTCTCGAAGAAGACATGAAGCAGTTGCCTTATGGCGACATGAGCGTTGTCGGAGAAAGAGGCGTCGCCCTCTCTGGCGGTCAAAAAGCTCGAGTAAATCTTGCACGAGCTCTCTACAGAAAATCTGACATTTACCTACTGGACGACCCCTTATCTGCAGTTGACACCAAAGTTGGACGTCACCTGTTTGAAATGTGCGTCAAGCGCCATTTGCAAGGATCCATACGAATTTTAGTGACGCATCAACTCCAATATTTGCCACAAGCCGATCATATCATTGTTCTGGACCAGGGCAAGGTTTTGGCTCAAG
>JAQFYG010002047.1:0-16123 GCA_034694325.1 Entomobrya corticalis
ACGTAATAAATACTTTTGCAACTTTCACACAGATGATAAGAAAGATGAAAAAACTCCATAAAAAATCTGTTTTTTTTATATACCTACCAATACCAAAAAATATTATTATTATTATATCCTGTTATATAACGATCATGATCACACACAGTTTGTGCCATCATTTTTTATCCTCTACTTTCTCTCTCTCTTTTACTTTCACTTTCACAAATGTAGAAACTCTCTTTCTTGTTCAATTTTCTTTCCGTTAATGAGTTTACACAAACAATAGTTTATGATGTGAGTGTGTTACAGAAAGAAAGAGAGAGGATGAGATAATTCATAAAAAAATACTTTTCTCTGCATCCCTGCTTTCTCCTCCCAGAGAAAATTTTGCTAACTCTACTAAAGAGAGAGAGAGAGATAAAATATATATTTTCTCTTGGTTTTTCCACCATACAACTTTTCTTTTTTTTTGGCCTGGTTTGACTTTCGCTTATAAACTTTTTTTTCCTTGGCTACTGTTCGTTTGCTTTCTCCGGTTTTTTTCACTTTTTAAAAACGGAAAGAGACTGCAACACAGGCTGTCTTGGACTTTCTACGTTTCAGAGATGAATCGAAATTTCAATGCTACTGTTATAGAAATACCCTTGTAAGTACAAACACTAATATTTCGTAATATTTAACATCAATAATAACAAGTAATCACACTAATATCTTGTGTAATCTTTAATTTCTCTGGAGAAAGTAATTTTTTTAACTTTTTCTCCAGGATTTTCACTTTTGAAGTAGGTTTAACTTCACATCCCATCTACTTACACAATATACTTTTAAAACATATTAAATCCTAATTTCCAAGAAATTTTCTTTTTCAAAATACCAAAAAAAATGTTTGGAATTTATTTTTCTCTTTTGAAATTCCTATTTAATTAAATATTAAACTTTAGACATCTTTGACTTCTTGATTTCTCTTCTCTTCTTCATCTTCTGATTTCTATGAAGTCAAAATAATTTATCAAGAACGATCTATTATCCTTTTTCTTTGAATTTTGTTTCGCAATAATATATTGCGTAAAGCATAAAATAAAGAGAAAGTTATATAGATTGATGCAAAGTGAAAGCAGAAAAATGTCCACCTGTTAAATCCTATTCAATTTCTGTTTATTTGTCTGTTTTAGACTTAACATTTTTCGTGCATTTTAACACTACATTTCTACATCAGTTTATGTTTATCAAAACTGCTTTCTTTTTTGTTGATTTTGTCAAAAAAATAATTTTCTGTTGCTTTCTCTTTTATTTAAATAGACAAACATATTTTTTGAGCAGATATATCACGTACAAATCAATTGACGTCACGTCGTTCATCCTCTTTTCAGCGTCGTTTATCATCATCAATATGCAAAACAATTTAGCATATATTCTTTTCTCCCTGCTTTCTCCACTTTCACTCCCCAAACAATAAAAAAGTATATTGTCAATATTAATATTTAATAATGATCAATAATAACAATGTGTTAAAAGTGAAAACATATTCTTTTTAATAATATATTATTTCAATTTATTTTTAAATACTGGAATTCCTCTCATCTCTTTTCTTTCTTTCTATTTTGCTTTCTCTCAAATTCAATTTATTATTTTCTCCATAAATCTAGTAGAAAACGAAGAAGAAGAAAAAAAAAATATTAATAATAATTTCTGATATGAATGCCCTTTTAAGAATTTTTCTTTCTTTCTTTTTTAAAAACCTTTTGTCGCATTATGACATTCAATAAAGAACTTGTTCATTGTTCATCATCGTCTCTGTGCTTTCTCTTCTTTCTCTTTTTTTATCTTTTCCCTCACGTATGAAAACATATTGCCCACTTTTTTACTATTATTATTATATGAAGTAGATAATAATATATTTTTTTCTTGAAAAAAGAAAGGATTTCTCTGAGATGTCAAAAGAGAAAAAAAAGAGAAAGTCCTTCTTCTTCTTCTTCTTCTTTTGACGGAATAAGAATAAAATAAAATCAAAAGGGCACCAAAGAGAAAGTACAAGTAAAAAAGAGAAAGCATGGAAATATGGATCGATAGATTCGATACTCTTATTCCTGCCAGGAGAAAATATCCACTTTCTCTTTGAAAAAAAATTATACTTTCTCCATATATTTTACTTTCTCCTTGGTCAATATTATCTAATTTCTCTTTTTTTTGCTTTCTCCTCGTTCGGGATGGTTTTTTTTTCAGTAGGAAAATCCCATCTCTTGCCAAAAGTCTCAAAATGCCCCAAAACTTTCACATTTCACACAGTTTTTCTGTATATTTGACCGTTAATACTGACCATGTGACCGTTACGATTACACAAAATAAAATGATCATTTTAACCTTTTAAGCCTGAACCCATTTTAATGCAAATATATACTCTTCCTCTTTTTCCTTTCATTTCATTATTCTAATTCTCTATAGAGAAAAGCCGTTAATATCATGTGGATGGTGAAAGCATAGTGAAAGTTAAGCTGTGTCTGTTTGCTCTTTATCCACCTCTCTCTTCTCTCTCGGGAGAGAAGGATATCAAGCTTTTGTTTGTTTTTTTCAACTCCGCCAACTATCCCTATACACTCGCTAAATACACATTCATCCATAACATCAATATATTATTATACCGTTACTTTCTCCGCCAGAGAAAGTTTTCCTTTTTCTCTATTCTCATCCAAATCCTCCCTCCAAAAATAAAAAATAAATTCTATACAAAAGAGCAGCACACAGATTCTGATGAAAATTGCTGAATAATAATTTCAGTTTATTTTTGCATCTCTTTTCACTCGCTTTCACCCACTTTCTCCTATCATTTTTTTCTCACAAAAGTAATAAACTGCGATGCAAAATACACATACATATATATTTTTTTTCTATATACCAAATAATATGATGATGACCACTGTCCACTTTCTCTTTTATGATGTTATTCTTCGGCTGGCCAAAAATTTATGAGATAACTACCAAAATAATAAACAAATTTTGTGCTTAATATGCGCATATAGAATCCATGCCAAAATAAAAAGATATACAATTTATACTACAGCGCCCACACAACTTTCTCCTGTGTAGTTGCCATATTGACAAAATAAAAAAGATAAAAAAGGGTTAAAATATCGATCAAACAAAAAAAAACACACGACGAATTACAAAAACTGACGAACAAGCGGATATACATATTTTCAAAAACAAAATATTACTTTCTCCGTCCGGACCGGAGTCTCCGGATTCCGGAGGTATTTTTTTCAGCTAATTTGTTTTTCTTTGCCGGAAACAAATTTTTTTTAAAGGGATTAGATGATAATATGATCATCATCAGCATCATCACCATGGTAATTATTATTACTGCAATAAAATACAAGGAAGGAAGAGAGAAAGTGTAGAAAAGGTTAAAAAGGAGGAAAAGACTAAGAGGAGCGGAGAAAGTTGAGGAGGAAGAAGAAGATGAAGAAAATCGATTTGTTTTTTAGTTTCTTCTTGAGTCTAAGATGCTGCTGGTTTCTAATATGATGTTTGGTAACATTACATGGTGGTATGAGTCTTCTTCTGTGGAATCATTTAGCAACTTTCTCCTGGAGAAAGTGGGAGAAAGTATGGTGATGATGGTGAAAATGAAACGTTTTTTTTGTTTGCTCAAGGAAAAAATGGATACAAGATGTATGTTCTAATCATATATTTACTTTTTTTCTTGCTTTCTCTTTTAATATTTTTTGTACAACTTTCACTTCAAAAAATAAATTGATAGAAGATAAAGATTAGAAGATGTTGCTAATTATATCTGTCAAAATATGGAAAGATTAACATGCTTTCTCTTGCTTTCACTTTTACTTATTAATTTTTTTTTCTTGTCTCAGGTTACCCTCCATTTTATTTACAAATGATCATAACTGATTATGATGCATTATCATATATTTACCAAGACCAAGCTCACTTTCACCTGCTGAATATTAAAAAGAAAGTAGAGAGGAGGAGTATGTTTTATGGAGGAGAAAGGTAACAGTGTTTTTACAGTCTTTACATCTTGTTTTCTTGTTTGCTAGAGAAAAAGAGGGGAAAAGTAACGTGAAACTTCATTTTTCCCAAATGGAATGCTCCCTAGAGACTCATCTTGTTTTTCCTTAACTTTCTCTCCAGTCTACTTTCTCTTCCTGCAAATTGCGTAGCAGAAAAATGTAAAGATAATATGCTTATTTTTCACAATTACAAGAGATCATACAACTTTCTCCTATTTTCTCTAGAGTGCATCCTTATCTCGTTATATTTTTATTGTAAAAAATTGGTAAATAAATAAAGAGAAAGTGCGTATCTAAATATAAAACCATGTATAGGTGGAGAAAGTTGAGTGGATTTTTTTTTCATTCTCATTAAAACAGAAATTGATATGTTTTTTTGTATAAAATTTATGGACTTGAATAACAATATAATATATTGTTAAAAACGGATTATGCAATCAGTGAAAGTTGTGAAAGCAAAACTTTAACAATACACTCCATAACAAATAACGCAAGAGTGGCAGGTCTTTTTATGTCACCCACGCAAAAATAATTATAATATATACTGTTACAAAATTACGTAGGTAATTCCAAAAGTTATGACAGTACCTACAAAAACATGTGTCAAATCTTCCTGAACACCCCACGTATGTTTTTATGTTTACTTGACTGTCATCTTTTCATAAAAATAAGACGTATAAAGCCCATAATATTTATTTTTTATATATCTTGACGTTCCATCAAATTACATTTTCAAAAGGTGCTCGTTTATTCCTTCAACAACAAAAACATACCAAACGGAATCGACAAGAAGCGAGAAGAAAATATATATTTATATTGACAGGTGACACATGACACTTTTATTTCTTAAGGCTTTCTTTCGATTAAATTGTCAAAGTCAAGTAAACATCTTCCCTAAGAGATTACGCAAACAAACAAGAAAACATATTTGAAAAACAGGTAAGTACACAGGTTGAAGGGCGCCGAAAGGGGGGGGGGTGTATTTAAGGGGCGGTGAAAATATATAACATATATTTATTCCAGATAGGATATTATTGTTATTACCACAAATACAAATGACGATAACAAAAAGAAAGGATAATATGCAAGAAGAGAAAACCTCTGATAAAAAAAAAACTTTCTCCGATGGCATTTTAGTTTATATCTACTTTGGCGACAGGCGTCTATAAAAAATGGACATTTTTATTGCAAAAAAAATCTAAGCCTAAATATACCGGGAAAATGGACTTTGGCAAATCTTCTTTTGGTAAATTTTCCTAGAACCCATTTTAAATATAAAAAATTTTGCTTTCTTTTGTACCTACCTGTGTTTCTCTGAAAAATAGTGTTTGCTCTTGTTGTCGTTGTCGTCGTCGATGTTATTTATTGACAGGGGAATAGCATTCCTCTCCTCTTCCTCTCTCCTTCTGGTCGTTATAAAGTCGGGGATACGATACAAAGTGTACTAAAATTTCAGAGATGTTTTCAAAAGCAATTCTTCTTCTTCTTCTTGATCTCCTTTCTCCAGTTGTCCCACAGCTTTCTCCTCTTCTTCTTCTTCTTCTGCGTCTTCCCAACAAAACTCAATAAATTGTCGACTTCCACTTCCACCTCCAACGAGCACCTCCACCACCTCACAAGAAGAACAAGATGATGTTGAAGATGACGATGATGAATAACAAGAAGAAGAAGATCTCAAATTTTTTAATTCAGAATTTACCGTTAATTCGCCAAGAAGAGATCGTTTTATTTTTGCAACGGGAGATTGAAGCTCAAGAAAAACGTGACTCATCGTCTTATCGTCTCCTCCAAAATAATAAAATAAAATAAATGAAAAATTAAAAGCAAAATCACTCAAAAAATTATTGGGGAAAATACTTTTTTATCACTGAAAATTAACTCACTTTGTCACTGATGATTTTTTTTATGTCCACTTATTATTTCAAAATATTGTTGTCATATTTGTCGTATACTTTTCAAATTAAAATATAGTTTTTTCCCTATCTATTATAGTTTCTACAGCAAATAATAAGAAAAAGGATTATATTTTGCAGTAGAATATTTTTTTTCTTCAGAAGGAAAAGGTTAAGAGTCTATGTGCATGTGTGTGGGGTCCTCTCTCTAATAAATATATATTTTTTGCGGAAGAAGAAAGGCAGGAAAAAGCGACAACTAGGCGCCATGTAGCCAGCCTGCACGGGTCGATTTTCTCTTTTTTATTTTCTCTTTTTCGCACACACACAAACAGAGTAGCAGACAGATAGATAGATTGAGACAGAGTCTGAAAGAGAAATTTTTTTCTTGAGAGAAGATGTAGAGCAGAAAGGGTTAAAATGTTGAAGAATGATGATGATAAGATGAGTTTCAGGAACAATTAAACTGTAAAACAGTAAGATGAACAATTATTTAGTCGTTTAAAAAAATGGCCGTTAAGTTTTAACGGTGGTTGTTTTTTTGTTTAATGGATTTGTTGGTTGGGGTAAAAATATAGGGTTATTTGATGGTATTTTGATGATGGCTGGTTGCTTTTTTGAGGGGGCAATTCGAGATTTCTCTGCAGATAAATATGGTGAAAGCGGTGAAAGCTTCTGTTTTCTCTTAAACACTTGATGTTAGTTTTGTTGCTAATGTCTATGTACCTGATTGTTATGTTATTTGTCAATAGTAATGTGTATTTAACTAATTTGTTTATATAATATTTTACTACTTTCTCTATACTTTCTCCTTGTCACTTTCTTTCATTCCTTTATATTCAGACTCTCCGATTATATGTTTTTAAAATTTATTGTTCATTTCATTGTGTATCAGTCATAAGTTGAAAATTCTTGTAGTTGCTCTTGTTCCTGATTTCTTTTTTTTTTTTATAAAATCCTAACTATTTGAATAAAAATTAAGACTTTCTCCGAAGAAAAGAATAACTATATTGTTATTTCATTTTTTTTAGGTATTTCCGGTGAAAGTAGCAGCGCAGTTTATACAGAAGCAGCAATGAATATTATTAGCAGTCTCAAGAAAAGCGTTCGTTTAAAGCTTTCTTTATATATTTTTTTTTCTCTGAGAGAAAGTAGCACAAAATTTTTTGGATTCAAACTAAATCACTTTCACAAAAAAAATTATTAAATCCACTTTTTTTCTCTTCTTCTAGCAAGCTATCTATCAAAATCCTTTCACAAAATATATCTACAGCAAACTACTTCTCTGCTTTCTCTTCTTGCTTTCACCTCACACCTCTTGGTCTTCTTTTTCTCTCATGCAAACACCTTCTCACTTTCTCCCTCTTTCTCCTTTCACTTGACTCTCTCTCTCTTCTTCTTCTTCTCAGGCTCGTTACTCGGATGACGATGAGCAACTACTGAGATCCTACCAGCACATCCTACCACCGCTATATACACACACGAGAAAGAAAGGAAGAGAAAGTCAAGCGTAAAAAGGAAAAAAGAGAGAAAGTAGCAAAAAAAAATATATATAAACGGGGAGAACGCAGAAACGTTTGGGATGAAAACGTGTGTGTCTGTGCAAAAATATAAAATAGAAAGTTTGTTACAATTTTGTATGTAGTTTTTTTTTCTTGTTCTGTGCTGCAACGTATATTTTTTTCTCGACTTTTTTCTCCAGAGAGAAAGTAGAGTGAAAGTTGGGAGAAAGTTGTAAATATATTTTTTATACAAAATGTTTTTTTCTTGAGTTTAGTTGAGTTCCTATTTTATATTTCGTTTTGAATACAAACACGTTTCTGTTCTGAAATGATAGCTTTCTCTAAAGAACTTTCTCTTTTTTTACTATTTTATTCCCCTTGTATCATCATCATCTATTTAAAAGATATAGACAAGAGAGCATGATGATCATCATGGTCTTCATCGTCATCATCAGTGAAAGCAAAAAAGAAAGGAGAAAATAGCTGAATGCTGTTATTTTTATACATTTTAGTGCTGAGTTAGCTTTCTCTTTTTTGTATTATTTTTCAGTGCTTGTTTGCATGCATGCATGCAGAGAGAATTGGGAGAAAACTAACTGAAGAGAAAATGAGGAGAAAAGAGAGAAAGTGGGAGAAAAGGGAATGGATTGAATCTCAGCTTGTTATGTGGTGATGTGTCTCTCAAGTGGTATCATGATGATGACGATGATGGTGGCATTTATAGGAAACAGTAGCATGCAGACAGAGAAAGAAAGAAAGTAAAAGAGAAAGCTATATATAGTCAGCAAAATGTGAGAATTTAATATTTTCAAAACGGGGTAAAAATGTTTCGTTTAAAAAAAAATAGAAACTTTTGAATCTGAATATTTAGAATTAAGATTTTGAAGTAACCTTTAACTTTCTCTAATGGACAGACAGACGGTGAAAGTAACTCCATAAAGTATCTAAACAACTACTTAATAAAGAGAAGAGGAGCGGCGTTAGTGGCGACGACGACGTCGGAGAATGGCGACATGCATTATAAAAAATTTCAGGAGAAATTACCCAGAAGAGAAAGTAAGAGAGAGGGAGAAAGTAAAAGAGAAAGAGACAGAGTTTTGTAGTGGTTCACACACAGAATGGCTGGCTGTTGTGGTATCGTTAAAATGCTTGTATTTTCTCTGCAGTAGAGAGAGATTTTCAGCTTTCTATGGTTCCCTTTTTAAATATTTTCCCTCTACTCCGTTGCAACTTTCACTTGCTTTCTCTTTTTATTCTGCAACATTGAAAGAAAGCTTTTATTGTATATGATATTAGTATATTATGGCACTGTTAAAATTTGTTTGTTGGCTTGGGTGTGAGGGGGAGGCGGGGGTTTTCTATTTTGTTTTGTATATTTGATCAGTAGTGAAAGTGGAAGAAAGCTTTCTCCTTTATTTACTTTATCTCTTGGAAACTTCATGAATGAATGTGTAGCTCAATGAATTATTTCAGATTTACAATGTTTGCCCCAAATTTTTTATTTCGTTTTTACTTGAATTAAAATATTTTAAATTTTTAAGCTTTCACTTTAAAAAAATGCTTTTTCCCCAAGATATTAAAAACTTTCTTTTGCTTTCTATTGTTGTCTCCAAGACTCCAAACCCTGAAGAAAGATGGTACCACCACCAACCAACCAACCAACTAAATACCAACCACCACTTCTAGTTTCACTACTTTCACCAAAGAGAAAGTTCCAACTACTTTTTCTAGGCGTCGGCTCCAATCCCTCTGGACTTTCTCGAGGAGAAGAATAGAGAAAAGCCTTTAAAAACTGCCCTTTTTTGTCCTGTTTTTTCCTTGTCTGTGTGTTGATATATTTATTGTTATTATTACAGTTAGTAGTAATCACTACCATGTACTTTTTATAGTTTCTAGAGAGAAAGTGCTTTCAATTTTTTTGGCAACTTTCCAAAAAAAAAATTATACAAAAAAAGGTGCAGCATGAGGAGAAATGTAAAATACTCATATAATTTCTATTGTTGCATTTTTATTTTTTTTTTGGTCTGGAGAAAGTAAAGAGAAAGTATATGCTTTAAAAAAATATCTTGTCATTGTAAAATTCCATGGTTTTTTTGCTTGCTTTCACTGGAGAAAGTGCGACCAACAACCAACCACATTAGATCATTGAACAGGGGCTCTGCATTCTGCATACTCCCACGCAATTTGACAGATTTGCATGGCGCTAAATTTCATTAATTTAATGTTAATTAAAATTACAATTAATATTTATATACGTACCTATTAAAATATGTCAGGGTGAAAGTTACGTACAGTAGAATAGACTCTTTTCTTTCCGGTTTTTCTAATTACTTATTGGAAATAATGCTCGGTGTATTATTGCTTTAAAGTTAATCCAGTTGAGATTATTTTTTTTTAAAGTTGACCGCTACATTTTGACTATAGGGTTATAAGTGAAAGTAAACTAAATGGGTATAAAATTAGTTAGTGCTTTCACCCACACACACACAAAAAAAAGCTTCATCTTTGATATATTGCTTTCATTTTTTTAAATAAATTTTTAACGGTTATTTTTCTGTAGCCATCATATTTATTTTAGCCACACAGACACACAGACACACAAGTAAACACATAAAGTTGACACGCACACACACAAAAACAAAATATTTATGACAAAAAAACGAGGTAAAAAAGTATCTAGTTTTTTTTAGTAAATATCAAAACAGTTAAGCATCACAACAACAATAACAAATAGGTGTTTTTTTAGGTGAAGGTTACAAACGACATTAAAAAAACATTTAAAATTGAAGCATTTTTTTTTCTGGTGAAAGTTGTTGGTTTCCGGCGAAAGCTGTTATGTATTTTTCTGGAAGGTTTTTTTTTAAATTGGAAATGAATGGGTTTTTTTTTTTGGTTTTTGTTAACTGATGACTTCCGGTTTCCTCTGGTGAAAGCTAGGCGGTGATGATGATGATGGAGAAAGGCAATGACAATGACGACGATGACGGGCGCTTTCTCTTTAGAAGGAGGAGGAGGAGGACATGATGACTAACAAGTGGTGTTCTTGTTGTTGATGTTGATGATGATGGAGAAAGCAAAAAAAAATGCTTTCTTTTATTTACATTTTCTTCTTTTTTGGAGCCATTATTCTATATTTTCTCCTCTCCTTTCTTCTACACTAAAACAGGAAATTTCATTAGTAAAATAACTTGTTAAATTTTTTATTGCTTTCTTTTTGAATAATAAAATGAATTGGTTATAAAAAACTGAGCTGTTATTCAGACTGGATGGGAATTAAAAGAAGGACCTCTTGTGTTGAAATGTGGAACTACTTCCATGAAAAAAATGATTGTTTTTTTAAAGATTAAATATAAGGTCGTTATATAAAGTATTCAACGGTTTTTAACGGTAACTTTTTTAGAATTGAATATAAAATCTAAAATTTGAAGTGTATATTTGAAAAGGCCTCAAAAGAGAAAGTTTATTTATTGGTGAAAGTTGTTATCTTTTGGGTTATTTTATTGTCAAAGAAATTTGTTATGTTTCTTATTGCCAAATGATAGCACCAGTCAAAAATATTGGGAATGTTACATTTTTGTTAATTGTTTTAAAAATTTGCGTGGGTGGATACTCCAAAATAATTAACTATTATTTTAATTATATTTTTTTGAGCGTTAAAAATATGTAGGAATTTTATGCTGTTGATGTTGTTGTTGCTCTTTTTGTCAGTGTATTTGTTGGAGTAGTTTTGTTTTTGGAGGATGTAGTTGGAGTGGCTGTTATGTTGTTGTGATGGAGAAAGTGGTGAAAGTAGAGAAAAGATGTGAAAATAACAAAAGCAACAGAGCAGCCAGCAGAGAGCTGTGAGATGATCACGATGGGAAAAAAGTCACAAGAAACAAACAAAACAAGAGGAGAAAAACAACTCGAGAGTCAGAGAGATTTTTGTATGTGTTTTGTTGGGTGAAAGTGGAGAAGTGAAAGCAAGTGAAAGTATATCCGGATCCACTTGTTATTTTCCCAATTGTTGTGTGAAAGTAGATGAGTAGATGTTGATGATGATGATCTCCTTTATAAATTTTAAAATGCCAATTAAGTGAAGTAGCACAAAAAAGAAGAGAAAGAGGAGAAAGTTCTTTTTTGTGATAAATTAAATGTTTATAAAAAAAATTATGGCACTTGAGTTGTTAAAGATGATTAGATATTTTTTTTCGTAAAGTTGATTGATAGTCTGATTAATTTGTGTGTTGGGTGAAAGCAAAAATTATTATATAATGGAGAAAGTTTTGTTGTGTGTGGAGAAAGTAACAAATTTTTGTGTGTGCGTGCGTGTAAAAAAAGTCTCTACGAAAAAATTTTTTGTAATGTGAAGAGATAGACAGACAGATAGGGAATGTAGCCAAGAGTGAAAGTCCAAGTCCAATTGAGTGACAGACAGACAAACAACAAGAGTGAAAGAGGAATCAGCAAAAGAAGGGAGAAAAGTAAGAGAAAAAAGGAAAGGAAAAAATACGAGAGAGAAAGTTACTTTTTTTCTATATTTTTTCTTCTTCTTTTCTCCTTTTTCTCGACCCGTGCAGGCAGACAGGCTTTATTTTTTCCTGACTCCTGGACGAAATCCCTAACAAGACTAAAAACGGAGAGAAAATAAAGTGGTGGAAAAAAAGAAAGCAGGAGGAGAAAGTAGGAGAGAAAACCAGAGCAAAATGAGGATGACTACAAGATGAAGAATATATAGGAAATAATATATAGAATATATATATATATATCTATTTTTTCAGCTTCTTTCTATTCCACTAGTTGTTGTTCAAGTTGTTCAACAAGAGGAAGTAGAAAGGATAAAAAAAGGAAAAAAATTTGGGAAAACGAAGTAAAAAAGTAGCGCAAATAATAATTTCTTAAACATTCCATTTAAAAAAGCAATCCCAAAATAACTTCAAATTTAATAAACCTTGCAAATAGCGTAATCAAGTCGCGCGCGTAATGATGACAGACCGACGGCCGGACAGACAGACCGACGGCCGGACAGACAGACCGACGGCCGGACAGACAGACCGACGGCCAGACGGACAGACCGAATGCCGGACGGACGGACGGACATATCACAAGGATTTTATCAAGTAGCGATCAAGCGCTACTTAGTAATGAACCCGACAAAAAACAGACAGACGGACGGACAGACAATTACAAGTAGTCCTTATAAAGTATCTAGCAGTACTTGATAAAAACGTGCGAAAAAAGATGAAAAAGGGTAGGTATGTGCGTACATATATTGAGCTTGTACTTAGATTACTGTACATTCTTCCAAAGAAAGCATAATACCATGATATCCTATCATGATCTGATCATGACAATAAACGATCATAGCATTTTCTCCTACTTTCACTTTTTTTTCTTTTTTACAATTTTCTACATTTTTTCAGTACAGCTTATAATAAAAAATTGAAAATAATACTTGATAATAATATGATATAGAATTAGTAAGCTTATATGTTATAGTCTACTTTATAGTCTTTTTTTCACGACTTACTGGTCGTTACGTTGTTACGCCGTGCCGTTACGCTATATTTTCTTCTTTTTTTTATTGTTTTCTCCTGCTTTCTCTTTTCATAGCAATCCTCCATGGGACACCAGCCACCATGATCCTCCAAAGAGAAGACTATCCCATCACCAAATCGGTCAATAATAATATGAGTACTTATTATATATATATTTTATACTTTCTTTTTTTTAGAGAAAGCATGGGAAAGCATATATTAAGAGTATCTATTTTAGTTTTCAGATAATTTTTTTTACAAAATAGAAATTTATATGCTTTTCAGCTTAAAAATGTGTCGCATCCTTAACGACACATTATAAAGTATATCCGTATATTTGCCATTTGCCATGGGAAAGCCTTTCCCTTTTTTACTATCTAGTCATCAGGAAATGGGGTGTTTTCAAGGTGGTCACATTTCAACATTTAATTTTTAGAAAAATATTATAAAAAAAGATAATGTATTTGCCAAACAAAATGGTAATTAAAAATTATGAAAATTACTTTGAAATTTATCCACTTAAAAAACACCCCATAAGCCCGAAAACGTGTTTTTCTGAGGAAAAAGCGGGGAAAGTGGAGAGAAAGCAGAAGCAGCAAGCAGAGCACCAGTTTTTCTAGGTTATTTTTCCAACAGTGGAAAAAACAAGCTGGTATGCTTTCCTTGCCTGCTAGCTATTATGCATTTCAACTTAACCCTTTCATTCTTGAGGAGAAAGCTTTCCCCGTGTGTCTCCACTCTGTTTACTCGACTGTATATTTGTTGTTTAGTAGAGCGTCTCCTCCTCCAATATTCTCCTCCGTTTCTCCTCGCAAATTCACATCATCATCGTGATCTTCTAGTCGGGTGATAGTCCCAAAGGCACACAAAATAAAATAAAAAAAGTTTTCTCCCGTTTTCTCCAGTCCCAACCCAGAAAAACGATCCATTTATGAAAGACGATGATGATGATGATGATGATGAAGACTGCGTACTCTTGTGGAATCTGGAATCTGGAAGTTGGAGCATGGCATCGAATCGAGAATGGAGATGTTGCCATATAAAAAGCTAGCAAGCTAGAAAAAGAGAAAGCTAGAGAGAGAAAGTTCTTTTAAAAAAAGAAATAGTCTCATGGGATAACTTACGAATCCTTTCTGTGTTTTTCAATGTTATCCACTTTGCAAAAAAAAAGAAGATTTTTATTTTAGGATATTTTTTTTTTGTTTCAAGAGCAGTTTTCATGGATAATATGCAGGCGTGCATGCCAACACCCTCCTCGTGTAAAAAAGTAAAATATATATAAAAAGTATTTTTAGAGAGGAGAGATGACATACTTTTTTATAAGAATTCTGGAAAAAAATAGGGTGAGTCATGCAACAAAAAAGAGAAAGTCATTTTTGTTTTGAGGAGACGGAGACGGAGGACGGAGGCCTCCTCAAAAAAAAAAAATCTAGTTTGTAACGGTCTACTTTTAACATTATTTGCTAGAGTCGTCCTCCAGCTTGTATTCTTGTATATCATCAACCACTCCTAGTTTTACTTTTATATCTTTTGAGTAAAGGTCGTTAATGGATGGGAACATTCATAATGTATGTCTTGCACTCATTTAGAAAAAAAGGTTTCAAAATGTTGCCTTTTACCCCATTATTTTCTCTACTTTCTCTTTGGTAACTGCTAAAAGACAAGTGGTCTGGTCTAGAGTTTTTTTGGCTCATGAGAAAATCCCATTTTGGGCTCGGAAGACAACGACATGAACTATTTTTTTGGGTTGTCAGTCTAGCTATTCTACAAACAAACAGACTGCCACGTTAAATGTTAAATGAATTTATAAGAAAGATAAAATATTATATTAAATATCATTTAATTTAACAAATTGAAACATGTCACGATATATGTATGTTACAATAGTTGTTATAAATAAATAACAATGGTACAGTTTTTTTTGTATCAACGAGGTTGATTATAATAATTAATTTACAATGATTAAATAATAATATCATTTGGTGGTTTGTATCAACTAAGTTGATGAAAATAATTAATTAAATAATAAGATAAAGGTAAAGGTAAGTAGTATAACAGGTACTTAAGTTTCAAAATGCACCGTTTTAAAGTCTTGAGAAGACTAGTCAAAGTAAACGAAGTAATAAGATGATGATGATGATGGTTTCATTTTTGCTGAGATGTGATTTTCCGTAAAATAGTCTTGGCAGCAGCTTCCTTTGCGAGTTTCTTCCGAGTTCCTACTCCTTGAGCGGACATTGTGGTCGAGCCTTTAATTTTGATCTCGACACACCTGAGATTAGGGTCAGAAAGCTCCACATTACTAGTTTGGTTTAGAAGAAAGAAAAAAAAGGGGTTAATTTAAATAATGAAAAGATTTACATTTAATACCATTAAATAATTTATTGGCTTAATGTTAGTAGCGTTAGAGCTTACTGGAATTCCACTTTCGTAGGATACATTTCCATAATTTTTCGAACCGGGTTGACTGGGATCTTTTTAGAGAATGCGTCTGATAAACGAAAAAACGAAACGGTAAAAAATTATTATCCAATATTATCATGTTAATACTTAATTATGTAAAAAACTAATTTAATGAGAGACACTAACCGATTTCCCGTTTCATTAATCGATAAACCACTCTCCAAACGGTGTCTAAAGAGTATTTAGAGTCCACGTAAATTGCTCCAGCAATAGCTTCAAAAATGTCGCCCAGCGCTTTAGGAATATCCACGTTCTGGGGGAGAGCGTCATCTTCATCAGTCAACAACATATACTGCAAAAAGTCATATTCAGATAGTATTCTGCATAATTATATTAAATAATTTGATAAACATGTGATTAATCTTTCTTGATTATTTAAAACAAACATACCGGATCAATAATTTCATGCTTATGCTGCTGTTGGAATTCACTGAAGCTGTCAATCTTACTTTGCAGCTTCTCACACGAGTGGATTAAGAAACGGTGAAAATCATATCTGTCTGATAAGCAGCCAAATGTCACGTTGTTGACCAATGAAGATCTCAAATCTGATATTCGGCCAGGATCCTGGATTTTAGTGTTCTTTACGATGTAATCAGTTATCAGGAAATCTACAAAAATTAAAAAAAGAAAAGGGCTATATAAATATATGTTGTTTATTATATGAAATAAATCGGGTAATACCGATGAAGATAAGTGACAGGATATAATGTGATAACCCGGCTTCGCCGGGCTTGCTTCTG
>JAQFYG010002048.1:0-16122 GCA_034694325.1 Entomobrya corticalis
CTCCCACTTCATTTATTTCATACCGAACCAAGTCAGACAGGGCAGTTTTACATAGTTAGGAAAACCATCTGTCACAAGTTGAAAGAACAGGAAAGCCAAATCAAACTTTGTGTAAATAATCATTAGTTGAGCTAATTGATAATATAAGCAAAATGCAATATTACATCATTAAGAATTAGTAATTATTTAATGATGGTAAAAGTAATCAAAACAAAGTGGATCGTTGTACTTACAAATAAGTATGAGATTTTTAATGGTTTTTACGTTTTTCACGTTGGAACTAACAAATGGCTTGGCGCGATACGAATAATTAAGCCTGGTGAACAATTTTCCAGTAGTCATGCTTTGGATTAGTTTTTAGTGTCGCCTCTTTCACAGATTTGAAAACTGTGGCGGAAAGTGGGAGTATTTGCAAGAGTTAAAAAAATTTTAATGGGATGCAGAAGAACAGTTAGCACTGCGACCAAAAACTTGTAGCAGTTGTGACGCTTGGAGAGATCAAGGCCAAATCATGCATTTTGAGCAAAGGTCGGGGGTGCGGAAGGAGGAATTTATCAAGACGGAGGAAAAAGAGGAGCAATACGCCTTATTTATGTTGTGTGGAGAGGATGGGATGGGATCTACTTGTTTAAAAAAATAAAATTTGAAGTGATTTATGTTGTGATAAACTATTAACGTAATATGATAAGTTCCAAAACATTTACGGTTTTTGGTCATTAACTAATCATTAATTATACGTAAATAAAATACGTTTTTGGCTTTATGATTTGTCTTATGATTTTATTTACAAAACCTTTAAATTTAAGCATTTCTAGATTCAATTAAAATAAGTTTCAATCACAGTTTATTATTTTAAGAAGAAGATGAATATTTTTTCACTTTTGTAACGTTAAAAATCTTTTTATCGTAGTTATAAAATAAGTTGGATTACAGGTCCACCTGTCTGCCCGCGGGTTTGAGCTCTTACTGTTCTACCTGTAAAATATAATTTTAAACTTGGTCTACAAACTTCTCTGAAAACACAGCTTAAAAGCTAGTGATTGTCTGGTTTTTATTTATTTTCGGCAGTCTGATTGGCCAATTGTATTGGCAACTGTGGATGCGAGAAAATCATATGCTGGTTTATGCGGAAATTTGGTATTGCATATTTTGACGGAATCCCCAATGTGGTTACTTTTGAATCCTTGGGTCTAATCAAACTCTTAAAAAGCTTTAAGCCATTAAAAACGAAAAATTTACGTGTTTTCCTCATGTTTGGCATTATTTTTTTTAAAGAAAACCTTACTTTCCTACAAAGTTTTGTTGTTAATTTGTATTAATAAAAATCGATTTTTATTTATATTCCATCTATATTATTTATTCAAATTTGTCAGCATTCTTATCGTAAAGCAAACTCAGTTCTTGGTCATATGTATATATTCACTCTTATTTTATTCATGCCGTACCACAAAATTTGTTATGACGCACTATAAAGCATTGTTATTGTATTTGGTATTAACTGTAGTTTGCTTTAAAAAATAAACTATATATTGAGTCGTCCAAAAAGCTACTTTTCACAAACATACTTACATATTTAATATGAAATGCCGTGTTCACCTATTCCCAAAAATCCAATTTCCGGCTTTTGTTTATGCATTACGTATCCATCGTCATCGGTTACATAGGCTTTAACTGTGTGTTTCAATTGTTTTACAGAAGAAACAACCGTGTTTAGTTTAGTACATGTAGGTAGGTGGTATGCATAGTAGGCATCGAGCTTCATATTTTTCTCTCAATATTGTGCTTGCTAATAGTTCAGAATCAAAGAAAATGCTTTTGGGTGTGGTTTTCTTTCTGCTAATATTCTTACTGAAATAGCCTTGGTGACAAGCGTCAAGCAAACACATATCAGAAGTTGTTGATCCCAGTGCTAGTGCTCACAAACGGTCATTAAAATTTCATATTTCTGGAGTTTTTTGCTCATTTAACTTATCCCACGATGTATATATTGTTCTTCAGTTTGTTAGCATTACAAACATTTTTAGACTGCTATGGAAAATGAGCAGTTACGTACATATCTGGATATACTCTAAGTGTCAAGCATAGCTATTAAAAACTTTTGAGTACACATTCCCATTCTCTTATTTACTTTTCAGTTTTAAACAAATAATTAACTTCAAGTTATGAGAAGTTTGGACTAAACATTTTCATTAGTGTAATTTAAATTGTACCCTTTCTACTTAAGTAAAGTGTTGTATAATTGTTTATTCTGTTACCTTTTTACAGTCAGAATGAGATCCTAAAATTACTTTAATTATCACTGATCTAATATATTCTGTGAAAAAAGATCCTACAATAGGCTACAAGTTGCCATTTTCACAACTTTTAATCACGCATCATTGCCCATTTGGGTGTTATTCAATTTAACCCGAACAAGAAACAAAGTAAACATAAAATTAGGCAATGACGCGTTTTAAAAGCTAGTCCCCAATATTTCTTTAAAATGGTGCCTTTTTGCAATAAGTTTCACAAAAAGGAGGTTTAAATAACGTTTATCTGGAATTAATATTATTTAAAAACGTTAAATGACTGTAAAGATCCAGTAAATCGTTGAAACAAATACGTTTTGCAATAAATATAAGAACATTTGAAAAACATGAGCATTACTAATATTAAACACACAAATAAGAGTTTATTAATTATACTCATATCATATACAAACTTTTAACTACAAAATATAATATTTATCAAACATTTTAAAATGGCCTTTTATTTTTTTCCATTAATATTGTTTTGCGTTAGGATAGCAACTTGCGCAGAAACATTTGATCCATATAAAATAAACGTTTTTCATCTCGACGTCAGTGAGCAAAGTCAATCAGGAAATGCCTATTTCATAGGAACAACAATTATGGAAAAAAGTGCAGAAGAAATGATATCGGAAGTGAAAATTTTAGGAAGTCAACTAAAAAGCAGAGGCAAAAGTAAAGTCAAGAACGATGCTAGGCAACAATCTGAAATTGATTTGTCAGGGATTTTGAACCAACTTCAACAAACCAAATCATTTGTGACTATAGACAACTATCTCGGTTCAAACATCCATCCTCCTGAGTATCCCGTAGTTTTTCGGCAGTTCATGCCTGTCTACTTGACGCGTGAGAAATTTTTTAAAGTGCCACGTTTCGAGACTTTGATATGGTTGCCACGTGCTAATATTATAAATACATCTTTACCATATATCAAGATGTACGATTGGGAGTTTTTAATTAAGTGCCCGTCATTATTATCATTTCGTTTCACTACAACACTTTTCGACGATGTTGGCATTCGCGATTTATGTATACAGTTTGACTTCATAGCAATTTCGTCACAAAGTAGGCCTTGGAAGTATGAAGTTCACATTTCACTCCAGTTGCCATATCGGTACTTACATTATTATGAAGGTGACTATTCTGCGCGAGTGTTTCAATATCAAAGCGTCGCCGGCACAAATATAACTCTTACTCATAGTTTTCAAAATATCTTACCAACATCGATAGGCAAAATATTTATTTTGATCAACGATGCTAACACCCCAATTAATACATATTATACACAAACACTTATTACTACGTGGATGACTGGTTCATTTTCATGGAAAGCTAGTTACGAGGTTTGGTCCAGCATTCATCACCAAAATCACTTTGTAGCATTACTTGCTCGGACAACGTCCTACTCAAAACACTTCCAAATAGAATCGGTTACTCGGGTAGCGGTGACTGCAATTTTGGATACCAAATCAAATAAAATTTTTGTAGCATCCCGTATAACTAAATCGCTTGAGCAAAATCTGCTTTCAAATCGCCATGATATTTATCAGTACCTATGGTTTATTGACGCACCTAACAAATTTTATCAAACTTTTCACTTAGACCCTGCCAATAACTATTTGTTCCCGGTATCAAAAGTGGCATCAGTCGTAATGCTACCATTTAAAAAGCCAAACGACAGGCTTGCTCATGGCATTTTATCTCTTGTGATGTCAATTGTTAAAAATTATTCATTACACTTTGCTTCACATTCATTCAAGCACCGCTATTTTCATGATAGAAAAAATAATCTGTTACGTTATACACTCAGAACCACAACGAGGTTTTCAGATGGTCAAACGGGAGAACAGTCTCGACTGGCGCCACTAAGACTTCCGGATTTTGCGAATGAAGTGGGTTTCATAAGTTGTGGGGGATACGACACCAAAGTACAGTTTAAGGAACTTATTAGCGTTTACGAATCGACTGTTTGGTTTTGCTTGATTGCCACGGTTGTTATAGTTGCTAGCGTCCTATTAATATTAAAATCGAATCCCCAAGGAACTTTTTTCAGTTACTTTGCAATGGCAGGAAAGTGCTTACTGGAGCAAGGCAATCCATTTTATAGCAAGTTGGAAAAGCATTTGAAACCTCGATACGTCATGATATTTTACATGCTCATGGCTATTGTTTTAAGCAACGCCTACAAAAATCAGAACGTTTACAATTTGATCTCTCCTAGGTTACCAGTGCCGTATAAAAACTTTTCACAACTTCGCGCAGACAACTTTACAATATTTACAAAAAGTACTAGAGTTGCGGTTAATTTATTTAACAGTTGGAACGCTACATCTCATTTTACTACTAGTTGGTGGAACCGCCATGTATTAAATTTTCAAAATCCCTTTGGTTATGCCATGTTTTATTTAGAAAATAAACATTTACCAAATCCTGATATAGAGGCAACTGTGGAAAACTCTTCATTGCATCCGGATTTAGAATACATAGTTAAAAATACTTTGAGTCAAACTTCTGCTGATTTTATTAAAAAGTACTCAGTTCGTTTAAAAAACAGCATTCTTGCATCGGAAAATAAAATGTTATTTCTTGCACTACAAGCTTGTAACAAGACGGCACTGATTATGCCGATGACAATGTGTAAGGAATTTGGACGAAAGCTTCAGCAACATGGACACTATAAATATTTGTTTGTTGGCGTGCAAAAGGTAGAAGAAATATACACAACTCTAGAATTTAGTGGAATGGTGCACCAAAGCATATTAAAAAGGGTCAACGGAATCAAAGAATTCGGAGTTTTGGATTTTTGGGTACGCTTTGCATCAACTAGTAGGTTGTTTTTGCCACACCAGATAAGGCATGGTGAACCAACGCCAGCAACAATGCATGGCAATATACAGGTTATATTCTTTGTGTGGATGGGAGGAATAATATTGACCTTGATTTTCTTTTCATATGAGACTAAATACGTGATTCTAAATTATGTTAAGAAACATATTTGCCGCGTTTGGAAGAATTTGGTGTCTTGGCTTTGCTATAAATACTTGAGAATTAGGTTATGGAGTTACTTTCATTGGAAGGCGATCAAAGATTTTTTTAATTTTTAAAACGTATAGGGTAGTATAGATGTCTTACAGATTTACGGACTCTAACATTTGTTACATTTAGTTTAATTAAAACATAAATTATATTTATGTTTTCAAAGTTTTGTGCATTATTATTTTAACAATTAAATTAATCATGATAACATAAATACGCATGTCTTGGTAGTACTCAATAAACAAGTGCTAACTTGGATCCAGTGCTGCTATCTCAAAGTTTATCAACTACTTTCAACTGTCAAAATAAACTTGCATAGCAAACAATAGCATGGCAGGCGTGTTGTCAACTGATTTTTGTACGGATGTATAAATTCGCATTTATTTAAAGACCGGGAGAATGTGTTTTGTTGTCAGAGATCGTCATGGTATTTGATTTGCTTTTGCAGCTTGATAGCATTATAATAAAGTTGTAGACTGTTTTGTCAATAAAACGATCAGTTTTTTTCTTAGATAATTTGGGCTGCTACGTGCATGACCCATATCAAATATTTTCATACATTTTCATTTTATTTCCCTTATCAAGTTATGCAAATAGGAAGCTCAAAAAAGGTTAAAAAAGTCTCTTATCAATTAATGCAAAGAAGCAAGAAAAAAAGAGATTAGAGCCTGGAATTTCAGTAAAACGTATTAATAATAGTAGCAGTGTGTTTTGTCGTCAAAAAACTACATTTTACATATTTTTTTACGCTTTCATAGCAGCTGCTCGTGTCTACGTGGCAATTTAAATTCAGTTTCCGGTGTTTGTTTTTCTTCCTTTACAAGTCCATCCTCACATAAATTGTTTCATTCAGTTCGATAACCTTTGAATATATGTTTAGATAGAGCAACATTTCTAGCTCGGAGACATGTTTTGGCAGCATAGTCGCAATTCTTCTCGTCTATGTCATTTTATGATAGGACATGATGAAAAACTATCACAAACGATCTTTTGGGTTCCCTCTTTTTGATTTGCTTTGGCTAGCCCCATAATTGAAAAACGGCAGAAATCGCGTGTTTTTATGGGAATATACCAAATTAGCTCAGCAACAGTTGTATGTATTGAAATTCTGGAATTTTACTTATAAATCTGAATAACATAAACAATATTTATTATCTTACAAAACAGTATTACTTCAAGTTTCGATCCCGTAAAAAATGATTATTTAAAAATGTTTAAAATGTTTACGAACAAAATTGTGTTTAGAATACTTGTATACACTGATTTTGTAAAAACGATACCTTGAGCTACAAACCGCAATAGTAGTTCTATGTAATGCTGCAAACCGTATCTTCATACCTTAAACACAGCTAGAGCCACATAAACAAATGTCTAAAACGACGGCATTTTCTCTCAGTTTCGTGGTCTTAACAGGGTCATACCAAGGGCACTATACCATCGTTTTTCAACTTTGAAAGTGAGTTGTGAAATTAATTTGTTCTTTAAAGGCTACGTTTTGGTTCATATTTTACAAAACTGTTGTACTGTAAAAAATTTGTATATCTGCCGTAGCGTCAAAATCACATCAAGTTTTTTAGTTCGGAATTCAAATCTCGGTTTTCATTTCATTCAAGAGATGAAATAACCGTTTGAGACAGTTTATACTTCTTCTGATAGACAATGATTTTGCGCAAAATTGTTTTTTCAAAATTTCGAAAATTTGGCGTTTTTCTAATTTTATCGTCGATTAAAATTTATAGAGGCACCTTGGTGCTTGTGGTACACGGGTTTTTTAAACTACCCGGAAACGTACATAGATGGATGTAATCAATCGGGAATTTATACCGCAGTTAGACTAACGTTCAAGCTTTTCAAAACACTTTCAAAATTAAAAAACGATGGTATAGTTCAACTTTCAACTATTTGCTATCAATTATGTTTTTCAATCAAAAAGAGGAAAAAGAAAAAAACAGCCAAAATTTGTTTGTGATAGTTTTTCATCATGTCTTATCATAAAATGACATAGACTAGAAGAATTGCGACTATGCTGCCAAAACATGTCTCCGAGCTAAAAAATATTGCTCATATCTTTACACAATAAGTTGTTATATATTTACTAAATGTATTTATGAGTAGCAATCATATAACCGACAGGCATCAAGATATAATTTTTTTCCCCATATTTAGTTCTTGGCTCAAATAAGAAAAATATCTCGTTGTGGTTTCCCTTCCACCAATGTCCTTACTGGCATAAGATGTAATATATTTGACCAAGCAACATACAGCATACCTCCAGTGTATTGAACATAAGCTGTAACTAGGGTTACTGAATAGGCAGTCGGGCAACAACAGTCTAGCAAATTTGATATTAAGTATAGTTTGCCTTACAACATATACTGTTTATTCAGTCGTAAAAATAGCAACGTTTTACATAGATACTTACGGTTTAAAAGCACATCCACGCATCTAGGTGTTCGTCAAAATACAACTTTCGGTGTTTGGTTTTCCATGCCGTATTCATCGCTGTATAAATACTTTGTTCCAGTTCGATTACCTATTACCCTGTTTGAATTGAGCTACAAGATAATCATACAAATAATTTGCCTTACATTTGGCTACCTACACATAATCCAAGACATTTTATTAATTTCAAGTTGGAATAAAAAAATTCGGGTGAGCATTTTCATCCGCAAATGCTTTACCAAATATTTAACTTACTTCATAAAATTGCGCAGTTAAATTTTTGAATCGAATTTACATCTGAAATTATGCTTTTCTCTATTTTTCATGTGGGTCATTAGTTTGGTGGTGCTATGAATTTAGCAATTAGTTGGAATACAATCGTTGTATGCATATGTAATTTACACGTCTACCGTACAAAATTTATTGAGCAGAATCAACGTGCCATGTTTAATATATAAGAGTAGTAAGAATGTCAACTTCAAGTTCTATTATTCCGTGAAAATTTAAATTTTGTTTATTAATTTATTTTTAAATTTATTTAGTGTCATCGAGTAAAATAGAATGTCATATAAAAAGTGATTTACAATTTATATTTTATATTTATATTTTATATATTTATATATTTGGATATCTAAACAAGATAAGTAACCATTATTTAAATATCAGACATTTAGTTACTTCTATTTTCCTCTAATATTTTGTGGTTTGTGTGGATCCTATCAACAAAAGTTATTTTAACGGGTGTGTATTGTTTTGTGTAATCTAACAAGCCACTAGTTTATTGATTGCACTTATTTTGTTAGAGAAACGGAAGTAACTAAAGACGAAAAACACAGCTTAGAGGACAATAATTATTTTTTGCAGCTTGCACTAATAAAAATATATTAATATCAGAAACTCTGTTAAAATGTTTTGCCAGGCTTTTCTATTTATTCTTCTATACATTAGTTTAGCAATTAGAAGAAGTGCTTTAAATCCATACGAAATGTTTGTTTTTCACATAATCAACGGTGAAAAAAATCAGAGTGCACATATTCGATTAATAGGAACAACAAGAGTGTCAGTCGAGGTTCCTAAAAACGAAAGTAACATCCAATCAACAGTTGATTTAGCTAGGATTTTTGACCAGCTCAGACAAAGCCAATCTTTTGTTGTAATCGACAATTATCTTGGTTCCAACATTCGTCCGCCTCAATATCCAATCGTTCTACGAAAATTTGTTCCTGCAATTTTGACGAGTGAGTCAAACCCCGAGCACTGGTCAAGTTCTCATTTGACAAATTTGATATGGCTCCCACTTGATTACAACAACAAATCGTCTTTACGAATTCTCTCTGTGACAGACGGTGGTTATTTTTTGATTCAATGCTTCTCGTTGAACACCTTTATGTTTTTGTCTTCGTCAGTGGTTCTTTATGAAACCGCAGAAACACCCGATATGTGCATACGTATTAATTTAATGAAGCTATGCCTACAAAGTAGACCGTGGAATCACGAGGTACACATTTCTCTACAACTGCCATATGGGTATTTAAATACATTAACAGCAAGTTTATTTAATTACCAACAACTTGAAATTCCCAACGTACCACCAACAACAGTTAGCAAGGTATTTATTTTAGTCAAAGAACAAATTCGAGCAAATTGGAAAGACAAAACATTTCATCTATGGATTAGCAACTCAATTAAAAATAAACAATACACAGTTTCTTCAGACATTCAGCATCATAATCATTTCGTTGCATGGCTTTCATTGACCAAAAACTCCCAAGTAACCAGTACAGTAATTAGCTTTGAAGTCAAAAATATTTTTAGCATCGTGTTCACTCCGATTTTAGATACGAAAAACAAGCAGGTTTTTCAAAGTATTGCACAACACCCTGAAATAAATGTACTCAAGAGTCGCAGCAAAGAAGTTTTTCCGTATATCTGGCATCTTATGTGGGTAGATAAAGCTTACGAATCCCACCATGACCAATGCAAAAACTATATTTGGCCAAAAGCTAAACTCTCATCTGTAGCCAAGTTACCATTTCAAACTTCTAATGACAAATTAGCACATGGTGTTGCCTCTCTGTTTATGGCAGCTTTCAAAAATTTTACTCACAATCATAGTGGATCAAAAAGATCATACTGCGATGGAGTTCAACTAGGTAAAGGGATGTACGTCGATGTAGATTACCAGTTTTTTGTTCATATGCATTTAACATCTGGCGAGCCAACAAAAAGTGCAAAGCAGTACCATTTTTATGTTCCAGACTTTGCTAATGAATTGGGATTTGTAAGTTGCGGTGGACATGACACGGAAATAAAATTTAGGGAACTTCTAAGT
Organism: Entomobrya corticalis; assembly: GCA_034694325.1. Classification (NCBI taxonomy): domain Eukaryota; kingdom Metazoa; phylum Arthropoda; class Collembola; order Entomobryomorpha; family Entomobryidae; genus Entomobrya; species Entomobrya corticalis. Next base: position 10,099 of record JAQFYG010002048.1, read on the forward strand.
GTTTACCAAGCAACCGTTTGGCTTTTCATAATCTCGTCCGTTATAATTGTTGCCAGCGTCCTTGTTATTCTAAATTCCAACCCACAAGGAACATTTGCTGGTTATCTGGGAATGGCAGCAAAATGTTTAGTTGAGCAAGGTAACCCTTTCTACAGCAAATTAGAAAAGCATTTAAAACCTAGATACGTCATGATATTTTATATGCTGGTGGCGATTGTCTTAAGCAACGCGTACAAAAACCAAAATGTTTACAATTTGATCTCGCCAAGAATGCCGGTGCCCTACAAAAAGTTTTCAGAACTGTTGAAAGACAAATTTTCAATATTTGTGAAAAGTACGGATCAGGGATTAACTTGGGATTATACTGATGATTTGATTTCCGTTGTAACTAATCCCTCACATCATTTATCATTTTTTTGGGAAAGAGAACGAATATTTACTTCAACTTTTGTACGGTCAGGCTATATACATGTAGTAGGACACATACAATCTGTGGATGATTTAAGCAAGCAAGCTGCGATGGAAAGTTCTCGGTTACACCCAAATCTAGTAAATGCAGCACAAAATGCTCTGAATGAAACAACTTCTTATTACTTAGAAGTACGACCTTTAGAAAAGCATGTGGAAAATTGAAGATTGGAGACCAACTTTCGTATGGAAGAAGAAAACGTTTTATTTCAGGCTTTAAAATTTTGTGATAAAACGGCATTAATATTGCCAATAGACTTATGCAAAACGTTTGGAAGAAAACTTCAAAAATAGCAAATTATCAATATTTGTTTGTTGGAGAAGAAACCATTAAAAAATTATACACAATTTTGAAATTAAGAGGATTATTACACCAAAATTTAATACAACGCCTCAACGGAATAAAGGAATTTGGACTATTGGAATTTTGGTTGAGATTTGCTACCGGTAGGTCGTTTATGGGTGTGCCTAAAACCCACAGTTTCACAAATCCACAGCCCACATCCACAGATACCAGCCCACAGCCAACAACCCACAGTCGAAAGCCCACAGCCTACAGCCCATACCCCCCGCCCCCAGCCCACAGCCTACAGCCTTGAGCCCACAGCCCACAGCCCACAACCCCCAGCCCACAGCCCACAGCCCACAGCCCACAGCCCACAGCCGAAAGCTCACAGCTCACAGCCTAGACCCCACAGCCCACAGCCTTGAGCCCACGGCCCACAGCCTTGAGCCCACAGCCGAAAGCTCACAGCCTAGACCCCACAGCCTTGAGCCCACGGCCCACAGCCTTGAGCCCACAGCGCACAGCCTAGACCCCACAGCCTACAGCCCACATGCTAAAGCTCGCAGGCTACATCGGATAGCCCACATCTCCAGAGATAAAAAACAGTCGAATAAAAAATATAGTTAGGCTTTACACAACCAATAAACTTGAGTTGATGGTTTTTAAGGTAGCCTCATTTGTTGATGTTAAACTTATTTTATGTCAGGTTAGGTTAGGTTATGTTAGGTTAAATTTAGCCTAAAGTGTACAGGCTAAATAAAGTCAATAGACTTTAATGGGCGGTAAGTGCAGGTTTTAAGTGACAAAGCCAACTACTCTACATCGTAAATTCAGCAGGCGTTACGATATGGGAACGGGTTGTAAGATTTTTTCTTCTGTCGACGTAGATTTAAATGATCGCTGCTGTTGTATTTAAAATGCTTATTTCACAAAAACATAAGTACTGCACTTCCATGGATATTGCTCCACTTTGTTTAGCCTGCACGCTTTAGGCTACATTTAACCTAACCTAACCTGACATAACATAAGTTTAACATATTAATGTAGTCAACAAATTAGGCTACCTTAAAAACCATGATCCCAAGTTTATTGGTTGTGTAAAGCCTAACTGTATTTTTTATTCGACTGTTTTTTATCTCTGGAGCTGTGGGCTATTCAATGTAGGCTTTGAGCTTTAGGATGTGGGCTGTAGGCTGTAGGGTCTAGGCTGTGGGCTCATGGCTGTGGGCTGCTGTGGGCTGCTGTGGGCTCATGGCTGTGGGCTACTGTGGGCTGCTGTGGGCTCATGGCTGTGGGCTGCTGTGGGCTGCTGTGGGCTCATGGCTGTGGGCTGCTGTGGGCTCATGGCTGTGGGCTGTGGGCTGCTGTTAGCTGTGGACTGTGGGCTGCTTTTGGCTGTGGGCTCTGGACTGTGGACTGTGGGCTGCTGTGGGCTGTGGGCTGTGGGCTGAAGGCTGTGAGTTGAAGGCTGTGGGCTGTGGGCTGTGGGCTGTGGGCTGCTGTGGGCTGTGGGCTGTTGACTGTGGGCTGTGGGCTGTGGGCGGGGCTGTGGATTTGTGAAACTGTGGGTTTTAGGCACACCCGTCGTTTATGCCTCAGTCAATTCGTGACGATGCGCCAAAAGCAACTACAATGGCTGGAAATGTACAAGTAATATTTTTGTTATGGGTGGGTGGAATAATGTTGACATTTGTCACATTTGCTTTTGAAATGCAGAAAATAATTTTAAAGTTGTGTAAAATCCAAGGAAGCCGTGTTGTAAAGCGTTGCAAAGTTTCTTTTTTATATTTGCGGAGACGCCTTAACCGGCAATCAGTTGTAAAGAAACGATCAAAAAAAATTTGCAAAAACCGTTACTAGATTTTAAACTTTATGTATTGTAAAAACGAATTTACCTTAGTAAGTTAACTGTAATGATTTCACTGAGTACTTATAGAAAATGCAGCTAATACATTTAGTGGATTTAGTCAATACAAATGTGAAAACTGAGAATGAAAATGATTACAATAATACAACTTTTGGCAATGGCTAAATAAATAGTTAATGGGAACATTTATTGATTTTTAAATGACAGGTGTTTAGATAATTTGTATTTAATTAATCAATTTAAATTCCTTTTGTGAAGGTGTAAATAAAGTCTCTCTAATAGTTAGATCTCTTTGTAAATTAATTTTCTTTAAATTGACATAAATTATAATTCTTAGTATTACTTAAAGCTTTTAAAGTATTGATTAAATGACAATTAATGAATTACAGCAGTGTTGGTAGATTAAAACATATTTACTGTGCATTAAGACGTCAAATTTGAAAAAAAGTTTTTATTTGTATATTTTGGACAAAAATCATGATTTTCGAAAATCTTAAATACCGCCTATGGATACGTGACTAATTACAAACTTACCACTCTTTACAGCAATAAATGTGAGAGCGAGCGCAGATAAGCCGGAGTCACTTTCCAACCAACTTTTTAACATTTAGTTTGTGCAGCTATTGGCATTAATTAAATCGTTCCAAAGGCAAGCGGAAAGATTTTATAAAATTTATAAGTGATTCATGTGGCCCTTAACTATTTTGCCAATAATATACTAAATTTTGAAATATTTTAACTCACTGTATTAACTAATCATCAATAAAACATAAATTTAGTACTGTTTGCACCTGTTTCTGATTTAATCGGTACAGTGAGTTTCCAGGGACTATCTTTCCAACTCTTCAGCAAAACTTGAAATGAAATCTATTTCCAAAATCTCAACTATTTTTTGATTCCATAAGCAATTAAATTGTATTGTAATTCAATATTTGCTGTATCGTGTTCACTTTCAACCTTGAACTTTAATTGTCAGTTCACAGAATGTTCTCGCTCCGTGTGTGGAGCCTAATTGGTTGAAATTATGCTAATTTTGTAAATCCACGAGTTGTATATTTTTTCTTTATTTCTTGGTTACTCTCAAACCCCTGAAAATTGTGATTCAGCCTCACAATTTTCAGGGTTGTGAAATAATAGTAATAATAAAAATAAGTCCAGTGGAACAGTAAAAATTTTAGTTACTTTTTTCTGTTGTAATTTTAAAATGTTAATTTCAAAAACTGTAAAACCATTACTGCGTAATTGTTGATTGTACTAATTGAAGTTGTAGTAATTAAAGGCTTCTTTTTCAGTAGTTATAAATCTTGCTGTTAGTGGAATTTATTGTTAATTGCTGCTTCTTAAAAGATAAGAATTACTGGTCAAGAATAGGGCTGAAAACACTGCTAGATATAAAAATACCTTCTGAACCAAGGCATTCTAGGATTGGGAAGTTAGTTCCGCGCATTACAGTTAAAGTTTTGTCTATAATCTATCGGGCATCCAACGGCACCCGCACAATATAGTTATCAAATTAAATCTTGCGTCTGTTATATGAAAAAAAATTCGAGGATGTACAATATTTATGCCAGAGAACATGCAGTTTTTTGGTTTGCTTTGTACTTCAAAGAAGCCGCATGATGTTTAATTAATAATTTTTTCGGCAGGAGGTTTGTTTTGTGCACCTGAATTTAAAAAAAAAATCAGTCACCAACCTTAAAATTGGTCGACCTGAATCCAAAATTTTTTTTATGGAATTTGCACCAATCGTTTATACAACAAGCATCTACAAAACAGGCACTTCAAATAGAAGATGCTGTACATAAAAATGTTAGCAAATATTAAAGCAATTAAAGGCAAAGTGGGGAAAAAACTAATATTTTCCTGCCAAATGAATCTTTTTATATAAACCGCTAATAAATGCGCTGAAGAAAGGAAAATCGCAAAACTCTTAAAAAATTTACAATTTCAAGGGGGAAATGACTTACAAGGAATTGTTAGCAATTTTTAAAACGTTTATATTTTAATATTCATCTTTCAGGTTTTTTGTAAACTCTGTTTCATATCTTTGAGAACACCCAGTGTTATGCCGATTTTTCAAGAACTGCATATTTTTTCATTTGTTAAGCAATACAAATTGGAAAACAGAGTATTTACTTAAATAATCAAATAAACTTTTACAACTTCTTGTTAATAATTATCTTGGAAATTAGAAATTATTGAAAAACTAGTGTTTCATAACTTTGAGAACACTTGACTTTCACGTACTTTAATATGTAAAAATTTCAAGTTAGCATTATGCTGCTTACTTTTAAATTACATATTGGGTAGCACACCATCCTTATAGTACGTTTATCATGGTTACTTGACCCTGCATTGAGTTTAGATGAAACTGTTGAGTGGTAATGGAGGTCAACGCCCACGCATCCTCAACATTATTGTTTAACTCGGCAAAACGTTTCAAAATGTTGGCTATATCATAGCACACACAAAGAATACGTACAAAGACAGTATTTGGAACATGTTTGCAAGAAGTAAGATGGAAAGAGAATCCACTATCTGGTTCTATTTTTGAACTTTCTTTACCCGGAGAAAGTCAATGGCACACCATTACATCTATGATTGCTTAGAATTTTATTGGAACGTGCAATTAGTGTCCTCTATCAGAAGTATAAAAGACGTTGACTCTATTTAAAGCATTTGTAAAAGCTTTTTTATCTTTGAAGTTCTATATTTGAAGCGGTATCCCCGTCGCTTGAACCATTTAGTATTAGCAAAAATTTTAATTTTCCACTCCCTGGTTTTCTTCTTAGTTTGAGTTTGAATTTCGGGCATATTATGAAAAACGTACATCAACAATGGTTTAAATAACGATTTATAAAAACTTAAAGTGGTTTTTGTCTAGCTTTAACCTATATTATTCTCGTATATATGATAGGAAAAAACTTACAATTATATGCAATATTGAATACCTCAAAATGGCGGGGATACCGCTTTAAATATAGAACTTCAAAGATGAAAAACCATTTACAAATGTTTTTGATAGAGTCAACGTCTCTTATAGTCCAGATTAGAGGAACTGATTGCATGTTCCAAAAACATTTCGAGCAATTATAGATGGCATTGAGTGCCATAGACTTTCTCCGGGTAAAGAAAGTTCAAGAATAGAACTAGATAGTGATGTCTCTGTCCATCTAGCTTATGACAAACAAGTTCGGCATACTGTCTAGGTACGTATTCTTTGTGTGTCCTATGATATAGCCAACATTTGTACAGTTTTTCCGAGTTAAACAATAATGTTGACAATGCGTGGGCGTTGACCTCCATTACCACCCCACAGTTTCACTTAAACTCGATGCAAGGTCAAGTGACCATGACAAATGTACTATAAGGACCGTATTCTACCACATATGTAATTTAAAAG
>JAQFYG010002049.1:0-16122 GCA_034694325.1 Entomobrya corticalis
TAAAGATTTATCAGTCAATGTTGTATGCGGTTCATGATGGTCCAGGAATCATTTATTGCTTTGTTGGTTTTAATAAATTGCTTATACATATTACTTTGTACTTCTTCATGGGATATAATGGATCATATAATCATATCATACATATTCTTTTATATACTTTTGTTTAGATCGGATGGGATCAGGAATCAACTCATTCTATTTTAACGCATAAATATAACATAATATGATCATCATTCAACACAAGCTCAAACAAGAAAAGCTTGAGTTCACTGGGGTTTTGCAGAGATTTTAATTTTTTGTTTATATAAAGCAAGCCACATAATAACACTTATAAACCGTTTCGTCTGGTGATATATTATTTGTTTCCTCGTAGATAGCAAAATTGTGCGAGTGTTCCCAGCTCATAATCTCATCACATGTTAAATATTATCATTTATCTTATCTTTATATTAACACCTAACATTTAATCGTTTTTTAAATCAATTTATTGAACGGTTTTTTCCTCAAGCATTGAGATTTTTTCTTATAGATGCAGTTGATGCTCGTACTTTACATGCAAATATCATCATCAAATAATTATTTTTTTATTGGAAGAGGGAAATACATACAAATATGAACACTGCGAGTGCGAATGAATGCATACAAATATTATTGATATTGTAATAATTTTACTGATGAAAATCTATGCACAAAAAATGAACTTTTTTATCCATAGTTTATTATTTTACAAAACGTTTTTCTTAATTAACATTGCATTACTTCAAAGAAAGTTTGGAAGAAAACCTATCTTGTAAATATTGTTATATGTAAAACCATCATATAAAATTGTAAATGTTTCACTGAAAAAAACATCTTTGGATTGAGCATTATTATTGGCAATTATGATTAGCACCACCCAGAAGTATATATATTGCAGTTTTTATAAACAATTAATTAAAATTATTAAAATTATAGTTCTCTAATTATTTTATCATGTGCATTGAGAAAAATATATATAAAGTTATAGGTATTTTAAAAATTATCTTTAACTGATAATGAGTAAAAAAAATGTGTAAAATGACTAGAAAATAAAATACAGTTCTTCTCCTTCAAGAGCTTATTCTTGTGTCTTGACTTAATTATTTTGCTTTAGGCGATACTCCTCGACTTTACAACCCTTTGTAATGCTTCCACAAGTGGAGACACGGTTGAAGTGGAGACATGACGAGTGACTTTTCTCCTTTTATTTTGTTCGTTAAAAGAGCGCCTCCTTTTTCTATCGTATAAACTGGAAAGACTTCCATAAACAGGGCCACCATGATCTTCTATTTCAGGTGAGTCTACTGGAGTGAAGTCTCCATACGTGATAGTGATCTCTGCTCCAAGGCCGGGTCCTCCTGGGGTGTCAGCGACTGTGTATGTTACACCATCTCCAAAGTCACTGGATCCTTTGTAGCTGGCTGTTTTAAAAAATGAAAATTTTTATCAAATATTTAAAAGGCAGGTCCTCTTGGAATTTTATTTTTCAATTTTTGAAATCTTGTTACCTAAGCTACTATCACCGCTGCTACTTGAATATCCGCCCACGCTGTTGGCGATGGAGTAGCCGAGACCTCCAATGCCACTGGAGTATCCACCTCCACCGCTGCTACTGGAATATCCACCTCCACCGCTGCTACTGGAATATCCACCTCCACCGCTGCTACTGGGGTATCCACCCCCACCGCTGCTACTACTACTACTGGAATATCCCCCGCTACCACTGTTACTGTAGTCTGGCGGTCCATACTTTACACCTGGTCGGTATTCTGCAAACCGGAAGATAAGCAATAATATAATTTAAAACATGTTCTAATATGGATTAAGTGAATAGTAATAAGGTATTAAGATTTTTTTAAACCTTTGCCATCGCTTCCAACAAATTTTACAACGATATTGTCAAGTCCATTTTGAGGACCATAACTGTTAGAAGGTCCTGCTGAGTTTCCAGCGGGAGCGCCATAACTGTTAGAAGGTCCTGCTGAGTTTCCAGCGGGAGCGCCATAACTGTTCGAAGGGCCTGAGTTTGCTGCTGGAGCGTTATAACTATTTGAGGATCCAGCATTTCCTGTTGGGGCGTTGTAACTGTTTGAAGGTCCTGAGTTGCCACCTGGAGCACCGTAGTTATTCGATGGTCCAGAGTTTCCAGCGGGAGCGTTATAACTGTTTGAAGGTCCTGATTTGCCAGCTGGGGCGTTATAACTGTTTGAAGGTCCTGAGTTGCCAGCAGGAGCGTTATAACTGTTTGAAGGTCCTGAGTTGCCAGCTGGGGCGTTATAACTGTTTGAAGGTCCTGAGTTGCCAGCTGGGGCGTTATAACTGTTTGAAGGTCCTGAGTTACCAGCTGGGGCGTTATAACTGTTTGAAGGTCCTGAGTTGCCAGCGTTAGAGTTGTAACCACCGCTGTTGCCTCCACCTACGTTTGGAGTTGGCGCTCCAGGTACTCCGTATTGTGATGGTTGATCTCCGGGGACGCTGTACAGACCCTCGTTACCAATGGTTGAGTAACCACCAGATGAGCCTTGAAGGTAAAAAGTTTATTTAATTTTAATAAAGAAAGAGGCATAATTTAATTTTTATGAATATTATTTTTCTTTCAAATAAACTTACCACCTGGTGCGGCATATCTAGTCGATGATCCGGAGTTACCTCCAGGAGCGTTGTAGCTGTTTGAAGGTCCAGAATTGCCAGCGGGAGCGTTATAACTATTTGAAGGGCCAGAATTGCCAGCGGGAGCGTTATAACTGTTTGAAGGGCCTGAATTGCCAGCGGGAGCGCCGTAACTATTTGAAGGGCCTGAATTGCCAGCGGGAGCATTATAACTGTTTGAAGGGCCTGAATTGCCAGCAGGAGCATTATAACTGTTTGAAGGGCCTGAATTGCCAGCGGGAGCGCCGTAATTGTTTGAAGGACCTGAATTGCCAGTGGGAGCGTTATAACTGTTTGATGGTCCTGAATTTCCTCCAGGAGCATTATAGCTATTGGAAGGGCCTGAGTTTGCTGCTGGAGCATTATAACCATTGGAGGGTCCTGAATTGCCACTGGGAACGCCATAATTGCTTGAAGGACCGGAGTTACCACCCGGTGCATTATAACTGTTTGCAGGCCCTGAATTTCCACCAGGAGCTCCATAACTGTTCGAAGGTCCTGAATTGCCGCTAGGAGCACCATAGCTGTTAGAAGGGCCAGAGTTACTACTTGGGAAATCATACAAGCTTAACGGTCCTGTGCTACCACTTGGAGCTCCATAGCTGTTTGAGGATCCTTGATTGCCCGCTGGAGCACCATAGTTATTTGAAGACCCTGAGTTACCACCGGGAGCGTTATAACTATTGGAAGGTCCAGAATTTGGAGCGTTGTAACTATTTGATGGCCCCGAGTTGGGAGCTGCATAACTACTTGAAGGTCCAGAGTTTCCAGGCGGGGAGTAACTGTCTGAAGGTCCAGATTTCACAGTAGGGTCAATTGATTTCGAACTTGTTCCAACTAATGTTTTATATGTATGTATATTATAAAATATTGCATTTCATGTAATTTTTCTCAATTTTATAGCAAATCTTTACAGAAACAATTTCTTTTGTAAAAATCAACATGGTTTTTAAACAATTTGAGCTTGAACAAAAATTTGGGGGAAAATGCATGTTGCTTGCAAACACAAAATTATGATAGTTTTGTTTGATATTTTAGAAATTGGAGCCTTCAGATAAGATGATTTTAAATTAATGATTTGCTATAAAAATGTATAAATTTTTACCTGAGTTTGATCTTGGAGGAACGCTCAGATCCTGTCCATTTGTTAGTGTTGAGTAACCTGCAGATTTACTCTTTGTTTTATCTTTTTCTTGTGCTATTATATATTGATGTAATAGAAATGCCAAATTGTGCTTTTTTAACCAAAAATTATAGTAAATGCGTAAAAACATTAAAAAAGCTTTTCAGTTAACTTGTGAAAATGCAAGCCGTTTAAAAGTGCAAAAAAGGAAGAAAATAAAGCCGTTGTGAAATAAATGAATAGACTTAATTTGAAGTCATCACCTCCATCTTCCCGAACCCAATTTCCAGAAAAATGATTAGAAAAACTCATTTTGATTGTTAATTAAGTTTAAAAATAATAATTTATATGATGAAGATGCAGGTAGACACACACAGCTAAGCTACTACAAGGAACACCGTAATTCACCAAAAAATAGAGGCATCATTAAATATTCTTGGAGCAAATATTCTGATATATTTTTTATATTAAAACTTAATTAAAACGCGTGTTACAAATAATATGAGTTGTCAAATTTAAACTGGTAACATAATAATTAATATGGCGTGAACTGTAAAGTAAAATGCATTATAAAAGTCATGAAAAATGGGAACAACTCATTTTTTTGGCATTTTCTTAAACTTTTGGAATTATAAAATAGCTAGCTACTTTATAGTAAAAAATAAATTTCTAAACATATCTACTAGTTAATTATTTAATCTAAATTGCATTGCTTCTTGCAAGACTGAAATTGTGGTTTTCACATTACCCCTCTCGTTTAAAATTAAATACTGCCTCATTTTAACGGTAACTTGCACACTTAAAATATAAGTTTTGAGATTAAAAATGTTGTTGAAATAAAGATGTAGGCAGAGTTAGATTTAGATTACTTTTTAGTTTTGTACCCCTCCCTCAAAAGCGTTGTTAAAAATTTCATTAGTTAATTAGAGATTATTTAACGGACTTATCGACCATACCCACCTCCACTTCCACTATTGCTGTACGAGTCTCCTCCTCCCCCGCCCCCACCGCTGTATCCGCCACCTCCTCCTCCACCGCCACTGTAGCCTCCGCCGCCTGAGTCACCTTTCCCGCCTCCTCCACCACCGCTATATCCACCTCCACCTCCTCCCCCTCCACTGTATCCTCCGCCACCTCCACCGCCGCTATATCCTCCCCCTGAGTCTCCTTTACCGCCAGAAGGTGCTCCATAACTGCTTGAAGGTGCTGAATATGTACTGGCAGGTGCTGGTGCTCCATATCCTCCATCAAATCCTCCTCCTCCTCCACCACCGCCTCCTTTCCCCTTTCCTCCACCACCCCCACCTCCACTGGGAGAACCATAACTACTGGAGGGTACGTCATAACTGGTTGGAACATCGTAACTGCTGCCACCTCCTTTTCCTCCACTTGGCGCTCCATAACTGCTTGATGGGACTTCATAGCTGCTTCCTCCACCACCACCGCCGCCCTTTCCTCCACCACCTCCACTTGGTGCACCGTAACTACTTGAAGGAGCGCCGTAACTGCTGGAGGGAGCGCCATAACTGCTGGAAGGAGCGCCGTAACTGCTGGAAGGAGCGCCGTAACTACTCGAAGGAGCGCCATAACTACTGGAGGGGGCGTCATAACCTCCTCCACCCCCACCAGGTGCTCCGTAACTGCTTATAGGTGCACTATAACTTACAGCGGGTGCACTGTATCCTCCATCAAATCCTCCTCCACCCCCGCCACCCTTTCCTTTTCCTCCTCCACCACCTTTAATATCAAAAAGAACATTAAATCAATTAAATATTTCGGTTATCTTCAAAATAATTGAATAATTCATATAAAAATCCCAATGATAATTTACCTCCACCACCATATCCACCGCTATCTCCTTTAAATCCACCTCCACCTCCTCCATGTCCTCCTCCGCCCCCACCACCGTATCCACCTCCACCTTTAAGCGAAAAAGCAAGCAAAAATAAATATATTAAATAAACCCATTCAGGAAGACGACACATTAGCCTGACACCATATCACTTTAAAACTGACCACTATCCACTGACCAATATTACGGAAATGTAAACGTTACATAATAACTTCTACAAATAAAAAACCCAAAAAAATACCATAAAAAATCTTTAAAAAAAAGAAAATAAACACGGACTGATTATCTCCCAAATCCAAATTTTGTCACGGACTTCACCGCGACAAATTTACAACAATATTTTCCTTTCAAAATTCAAACAGATTGCATAACATTTCTCACGGAACTTCAACATATTTTATTCTACCAACCAATTATTCATATTTTTTCTGGTTTTTAAAAACTCTATTCCGTTTCCCTACTTATTTTTCTTTCAAAAAATATAATATTCCTCTTTTCTGTCAATCTACTTCACTTCAGGTACATTCACAAATTATTATATCACGACATGCCTGTTTCGTAATGAAAAAGGAAATGGAATATTACGCGGTACTTATGATCAATTCCTGATCGTTATCAATTTTTTTTCCATATTTTTTCTGTACTCTCCCGCAAAATACATTATCGCCTCGCATTAATCAAAAATCTTAATGTTAATCTGTTGTATAATGAGTCATAATAGTAACTTGAATTTCACATCATCAATATCATTTAACTTTAACCATTAATTGTTTTTCCGTTTTAGATAAACATAATGACAATTTTCTTCATGAATGAATACATCTTTAAAAAAATAAAATATTTAACTTTTTTTCCTATCAGGTACTATCCCTATCAAAGTGAAAATTATTTTTTTAACTTTAACTCATTCATTTAATTTACATAATGTTATTGTTTCTTACAAGCCAAACCCTTCAACTAGTTCTCGTTTATCATGTTACCATAGCAACAAACAATTGTATAATGACCAATGTAGTTAATTCTTATGCTAATTTCATAATGATTTATATTACTCCGTAACAACATCTCACAAAACAAAATATTTAAACGAATTACGTGATCATCTGTGACCATGCATGTAAAAGTGACAATTCGATCCCAAATGTTTTTTTTAAGCTGATAGCTCGTTTTGCCCCATGTTGCGCTTCTAATTGATAAACATCTAAAGTTTCACCTTACGCCCATATTTCAAAAAAAAAAAATTTGCACTTCTACTCATGTCATCTCATCATTATTATTACAGCATATAATATACACCTGACCAAGTGCTCACTGCCCACTTAAGTAACTTCCTTAATGAATGGACGCGTCAAATTTATTATAAAAACGAAAGAGAAATGCAGTTTTTCAATCGTCTAAAAATAATGTTTTGTAGCAAGTTGTATTCAAGTTCATTGTCTCTAGTCTCTACTCTACTATCACTACCATATTGCTATTAACTTTTCCATTAAAAATTCTATTGTCTACTGCATTATGTTACAACTTACAAGATATCTCTGTAATAATTTGTACGTGTCAATAATTTGAGATAATATTTATTTACATTAGAAACCTTGACTTTGAAATTTGGATAAAAAGGTGTGTGTTAAGGCGAGGATCTTTACCGTCATCATTTATCATTTTTTAGGTTTAACTACCGCAACTCTATTCGGCAATCATGATTATCAATCATGCGTAACAATTGATGATATGACATGTGTTATTGCATTGTTCACGCAGGAAAAAATCTAACTACCTTAAAAACAAAGTGTCATTTACCCTTTCGTTCTTTGAAAAAACAGTATTCAAGATTTTTTTTGTCTGGATGCCCCAGATTTTGCAAAAAAGAGTCACTAAAAAGCTGAGTTACAGATCAAAAGATGAAAGAAAATTCATGTCAAAATGGAATAATTTTTGTAAAAGTTTGAAAATTTCTTTAGTTTTTTTTGTAGTATTTTTTCAAACTGCATCTTCTTTTGAACAAACTGGTCTTATAGTCTCATAGTCACATCACATCTAGACAATTATATTATAAGGCAATAAAAAACAATAAGAATTTATTTGAAGAAAGACAAGACGTGTTTTTGTTGGCCTTTTGTCAACCAAATAAATGGATAGAATTTTGTGAATAGATTTTTAGGTACAATTACATAGTTACCAAGGTTTCTAGCCTACGCACTTCTTTAACGCTGTAAAAAAAATTTGAGAAAATGTAACAATCCACCTTCTCTCGTAACCAAGCAACCAAATTTTTTCTTTTACAATAAATAGCTTGTTTTGCATTATGCAGGCACACGACATGACAAACTGACAAGCAATAATGTCATATCATTTGGTTACTATAGCAACTTGGAAAAAACTAATAGAGACAGAAAGAAAACATTATAGAATCAACTTGAAAGATTATAAAATGTAAAAAAGTTGTTGGACCAGTGGTGTGTCAGTTAAGTAAAAAGAGAATGAGATAGAGACCTTGCACCTTTTGCTGAGATGCACTTTTTTTTACACAAGTCGTGTTGAGATTAGAATATTATTTTTTGTTGTTATGGCAACAGAAAAATAATGTTTTTTTTTGTAGAAGATGGTAAAACAAATTTTCCATAGGAGATATCAAGTCTTTTATGGCGTTTTATAACTTTTCTTTTCTGTGAAACTTTTCCTTTCGTAATAAATAATCATTATCAGCATGTTATCTTGTTGGTTGTTGTTGTTTTTCTGTAAAATCTTTTTCGATTTTGAATTGGTGAAGATCAAACAATCACTATTGATTATGTATTGATTATCGATTATCTTACCCATTCATTATTGTAATGTCTTGTTTGATATTTCGTAGAAGGTACTTCATAATTTTGAAGTACTCAATTAAAATTATAACTTTAAAATGTAAAGATTTTAATTTAAATATATTTTCAGAGAGATCTCCTACCTCCACTTCCCCATCCTCCTCCTCCTCCACCCCCTTTTCCTCCACCACCTCCATCAGAAACTTTGATAATCACGATTTTTCCACTGCTGATTTCTTGTCCACCTCCTCCTCCTCCCCATCCACCACCACCTCCGCCGCCTCCACCATATCCACCTCCTCCTCCAGAAAACCCGCCGCCTCCTCCACCCCCTCCCCAGCCACCACCTCCTCCTCCTTGACCTCCACCGCCTCCTCCCCAGCCTCCACTTCCCCCTCCTCCGCCATAACCCCCTCCACCACCTCCTCCTCCTCCCCAGCCGCCTCCACCCCCTCCACCTCCTTTACCCCCTCCTCCTCCGCCGCCTCCACCCCATCCCCCTCCGCCTCCTCCCCCTTTCCCCCCACCTCCACCCTTCCCACCTTTCAGTCCCTTCAACGCCTTTTTCAGTTTTTTCAGAAAGCCTGCTTCACATTCTGATGGAAGAAGTGCAACAACAAGGACAGTTGCCAAGGAAACATATAGGATGGTCTACGAAAAATCAAATCCGTTTTTTCACAATTCTACTCACTTTAACTTTAACTATTATTTATTTTAAAAAATAAATCGTTACCTTTTTCCGGGCAAACATATCTGAACAAATAAATCAGTCAAAAAATATCAAATCCTTCTCACAAAAACCTCACACCACCACCACACATAACCCTTCCGCACAAACTATTGTACACGTTCACACCAAACAAAAAACTACACCAAATCCAACCAACAAACAACTGTCAAAACGCCAAAAAGCGCTCTACAACAATCATAAAATCTTAAGTAATTTTCAAGTGTCCTTCTCTTCTCAGTCCACCCATCAGACTTGCTCTTTCATTAATTTTTATTTTATTTTTTTTCAAAACGGAAACTGGTCAGGCCGGGTTTGATGCTGTTTTGATGATGACCTGTTCTTCTTGTCGATGTTGTTGTTTTGCTGCAGTTCACTTCGCGACTGTTATAAAGTTTCAACCTTTCACTTTTACTTTCGTTGAAAAAGCGTGGTCGTTGCCGTTGCCGTTATACACGTACGCGTCTTGACGCTATTGTCATAAAAAATTGTTGTTGTTGCTCCGTCCTTCCGTCGTGCCTATCTTGAAGGGACCAAGTCCTCTGCGAGTTTGTGGAGGAAATCAAAGTGTCGAGGAGACTTTTATAGAGAATTTTCTGTCAAGTGAAGAGGACGATGATCATCATCATAAGATGATAAGCATTCGAATGTTCGAAAAATTTTATAAAAGGCAACAATGTAGCAACAATGTATATTATCTGTAAAGACGACGATGAGAAGATGAAGATTCTTTATGTTTAAGGGGCCCTTCTTCATGTGTGCATGTGCGCATGCGTGCATTCGTGCATAAAATAATATATAATTTTTTACCCTTTTAATGTTGATTCGACGATGATCTAATATATTATGTTCATTTTCTTATTGATAGTGATTCATCCTCATAAAAAAGGCGTTAATATGTTTTTTGGTATATCCTTCTAAACTAGGAGCAATGACAGTTTTCGTTTCCTTCTTTGTTTGTCGTCATCTACTCTCAATAACGTACTCACAAAATCACATATTTCATTTGAGAAATATTGTAAAGTTTTATAATATGTTTGGGTGCATTGGGTATGTAAAATGTTTTAAAAATTACTGGTTTTTTTTAAAGAAGTTTTGATATTGATGAGATAATGGTGTACCGGTATATCAAATTCAAAACAACAGGCTACTAGTGTTGAACGATATATTAATGGCAACTGGGTGAGATGATATGATATAATAGCAAAATTGTGATTACATATGGTAACCATGACTACGTTCTCGTTGTTTAAAAGTATTTTTTTTAGAATAATCATAATTGCTGTACATAATTAGTTTGATGTTGCAAAAAAAAATTGTTTGACAACTTTATTTTGATTTGGATCGGTTGCTAGTAGATAAAAAATAGTTTTTCCTGATTTCTTTACCTGCATATTAAAGAATTAATTTTAAAAAGATGCATATGTAATAAAATAAAATTGAAGCATTAAAAGTCTATAATTGTTTGAAAAGGTTATAAAAAACTAGATATTTTTTAGAATTCTATTATGCAAAATGCCAGTGAATACATGCATATTATTTTGTTTTGTTTTCAAAATATGAACAGGTCATCGACACAACGACACATTTATGGACATAGAGAGCGGGTTTGTTGGGTACGTAAAATTATCAACCTAGATAAGTAGATTTGATATATATTTTGAACATTCCAATTTTATTTTTAATAAGTAATAAACCAAAATTTTACGACGTTTTTTGATAACTTGACCCCTCTCGTAATAATGAGTATTATGTGATGAAAGGTTACTATCGACTAATAACCAAATTTTTTTACAAATAAATCGTGACTCCTTGTGTGGCCATTGGCCAGAATGTTTATCTTTTTTAAAATTATTTCTGTAAGAATTTCAAAAATGTCGCCTCCATCCATGCACATCATGTCAAGTCAAAGTCAAAGAAAGAAAAACTTTAAAGAAAAGAATTTCGAGACTTTAATTCCTAAATAATTAGGCAATATGCGGTAGAAAATCATCTTCTTTTGTCTTTTGAAACTCAACATGTACATCATTCTTCTTTCTTTCAAGCATTAAGGTAATTAACCCTTTTATTGAATAATTCTTTTCATATTGACTTTGGATTTTAAATTCAAAATAAAATACAAGTTATTTCATAACAGTTTATTTCCCAAAAAGGGACTGAAACTTGAAAGTAAGTACATTAAATTTAATTACAAGTTCTCACGGTGTCAAAACAATATTGACTCACTTTTGTTGCATCTTCTTCACGACATGTTTATTATTGTGCAAAAACTTTAATACAGAATAGCCTTTTCCGTGTTTTAATTACATTTCGACTTTCGACACATAAAATAAAGTTCATACCTACTTATTATTAAGTCATCCTTATGTAACCTGAAAGTGAAATCTGAATAACCAATTTTGTGAAATAGGTTGTCAATAAAATTATAGGCATATCTTTCCAAGAAATTATTTAAAATTTTGATTGACAGGTGACAAGGCAAACCAATAATTTGGCCGTTAAAAACGGCACATGCATTCAGGCTATTTATGGATTTTACAATAAAAGCTTATCTTTGACAAGATCTTCAAATAAAATTTTAAAAATAAGACAATACTCTAGAACTTTATGCAATTGTCAAAAATATTTTTTGATTTAATTAATTATTTATGACCGATCTATCAGCAAAAGGTTCCTTCATTCGAAATAAAGATTACATAATAATGATGCTTCGGTACAGGTGAATTACATCAAAAAATTTTCCCAGACAGCTTATCTTTTTGAATTGCGTAAAACTTATTGTATTTCGCTACAAACACGAGTAGTCTTCAAAATTCAATTTAATTCAATTTCAAAAGACGTCTCCCCGTAAGTCCCTAAGTCTATACACTTTGTTCGCACATCTTTTATCATCTTTTCAATATTTTTTTTCAAAGTAAATAGGGAACAAAGACACGAAAAGATAACAAAAGGAAGCGGCAAAAAAATCTTACAAAATAATGATAATAATGACAGGTAGCTTATTTTTAAAAGGGAGATGCGCAAAAGACGCGTTCACATTCACAGCTTGTGGTTTATTACTTCACTTCATTAATCTATTTATTTTTTCATTATTTATTATGTTGACACAAATAAAAAGTAAAAAAATATTGTCCTGTCACATGACTAATCATTTCAAACACAAATATAATAGCTGCCTTTAAACTAAAAAATCATCTTTTTATTTAAACAAATATCAGGACAAAGCAATTACCATCAACAAAAATTATTCTAGTCCACTTCCAAACTTATTATATTTTTTTATAAAAATTCTAAATGTTAAAACACTTCCTTCTCCAAAATGCATTAAAAATTACGAAATATTAGTTTTAAAAGAAGATGAAGTAAGGTTTTAAATTTTAGACTCTAGACTAAAGACAGACGATCACGTAATACTCATCATAATCATCTTGAATATAAGAAAGTGCCGCCATCGTTGCCATGGCAACTGTGCCCATTATATTGCAATTTTGAAGTGACTTCCAAGTAGAAAACGTAAATACAATGTAGATATTCAATATTTAACTTGCCTCAGGCTACACATCTCTTTACTAATCATAGTCATCATCCAATAATGATTTTTATAATATTTTAAAGGAATTCAAAAATGCAATAAAGTGAACAAGTTTAAAATGTCGGTCCGTCCTCCTTTAAAAAATTTTAAAGGAAGCACATCATCATCATCATCTTCGCCTATCGTCGTCAAGACAACAAGACAAAAAATCCATCAGAAAAAAATTGTTTTTATTCTTTTGAGAATTGAAATGTGTGAAAATGAAATGAATTGTACGTGTGCCCTCAAGTGCCATCATTATCTGTCCGACATATTTTTTGTTATCGGTTGTTATGCGGTTAAGTGTACTTGTTATGATGAAGGGCTATATGATGCTATCTACCTACTTACTTTACATACCTTAATTTTCATTTCCCATTTGAAATTCAAAAAAAAAATATTATAAACTGCAAACATATAAGGATGCATAATATTTAGCTCTAATTACGGTGATTTATCAATGTCCGTCGGTAGTCGGTGGGCATGCCGCATAGGGGGCGTAAAATGAGATTACATAATTATATGAGAGATGAGGATAATATTCTATTAAAGTGCTAGTTTTTTTTGAAGCTTCCATCTTTTCCGCTTATATATTTTCGACAGTTATCTTATTAGTTTGTTTACAGTTTAAATGGTTTAGTGACCTATTTTGAGAGGGAGGAAGAAAGGAAGATGGGCTATTGAACTATTGAAATCATATCAGAACAATTTTATTTTGATAGTTTTTTGATTGCTCTTCTCCTCAGGGGAACAATGACATGGTGTCCATATGGTTACATGTTACATATTATATTTTGAACTATATTTTTGGCTTTGTTTTTATGTAACAATCTTAACTTCTAAACTAGTTCTTATTTTCAAATCAAAAACAATAATATGTCTTCGTAATAAAATCATTGGCCGATAAGCAGACCAAAAAATTATAATATTTTTTTAATAGTCCTGCCCTCCTCGATTTACCACTTTACCACTGCTTAACTTGTTTTATATTTTACAGTGCATTTTTTTAAAACATTTAAAAACAAGTAATCTTTATATATGTGCCTATATGCCTGATGCAGAAATGCAATAATATGCAACTGATAATTATTTATTTGGAGAATAGAATAAAGGAAGAAAATAATTCTGTGAAATAATTTTTTATGCTTTTTTTACAGTGCATTTGTACGTGCACTTTTACGTTTTACATCATAAACATTTTAAAGTAAAGTGTCTAGTCGACATGATGTCCCTTTAGGCAACTTTTTTGTAGAAATGATGTGATTTTTCACTTTAAAAACATTAATTGATTTCACATGATACCAAATATGTAATATCCGTTTTTTTTGTGTAAAATAAAAACAAATTATGATGATGACGCTAGCGCTGTTTGGGCGTGCGCTTTAAAAAAATTGAAAATCTGTCAAACTACAGCATGTACATTTGACAAGATATAATCTACCAAAAATTATCAGAATTCAAAAAATTTAATCGATTATGCAAATTCTATCATTATCCCTGCAAAAAATATTGTTACAACTTATTACGCTTTTCATATCAGAAATTAAGACACCATTTTCACACCTAATCTCCTCAATTTTCACAAACTTCTCATCAGTTTCAAATTTCTTTTGTTCCTAACCGCAAAAAAATATACTCAAAATTTTACAAAAATATATACAGTATATTCTTGAGATTTTATAAATGATAAAAAATATAATTTTTTAAAAGAAATACAATACATTATTGTCGTGATTGGTGATATAAAAATGTATTCTCAAGTTTTTCTAATTTTTTGTTGCTACTGGGTAACGTCATGTCAGCGTCGTTATCGCATCACCCGAGTAAAAAACATGTGTTGCCTAGCAACCACTTTTACTTTCAATGATGATGTAGATGTGAGTAGAACATTATCGTTCTCATCATTACATATTCTTTTATCGTCTTTTATCACTGATCATCATACAAAATTTTTGAATTTTTCTTGGTTTTATGAAAATAGATTTTTGTAGAAGCACCTACTAAAGAAATTGATGCGTGTATCCTACAAAAATATTGCAGATTTTTATTTAATATTTTTTGAGAGATGTCTACTGTCGATTAGAGCATACATCAATTGGGATACGTGCCGAAGTAGGTTAAATTTAATTTTTTTGTTCAATCTCCCGGATAGAAATAACACCATTTCTCAATAGATTATTTATATAATTTCAATAAAAACTCACGTTTGCGGTAGTAGACAAAAAGTAATTGACTTGATTACGTGTTAATTGTACAGTAATTTACTGTAAAAGATTTCAATTAACTTTCAGAGGCTTAATGAATAATGAATTGAGCCATTTTTACTTTCAAAGCATTTAAATCATTGGTTTAATTGGTTTTGAAATTAAAGCTGATGAAATACAATGTATTTTGCTACACTTTTAATTGGTCAAATATAAAGTCATTTAATTTTAAAAAATTTGCAAACTTCTAGTGCGGAATCCCTACATGAATTTTAATTTTAATAGCTCCAGAAGTAAATTTTTTGAACTATAGTTTTCCTTAAATTAATTATTAGATAAAGAAGCACATTTAACTTTAGATTTTTTCTATAAAAACTTGTTTTGTATCCATGCAACATGTTCCGTTTGAACAAAATAGAAAACAATTTTTTGCTAGAAATTTTCACCCTTTTTTATAACCCTTGTTGCCTAGCAACCTGATCATGTAAAATATTTTCTTATAGTAGTACCTACTTAACAAAAAAGGAAGCTATAACTTTAAATGGTAAAAACGTGATTATAGCACTCATCTTGTTAGAATAACAGCAGCTTATAGTTTACGAGCCTAACATAATATTTGACAGTTATTTGAGGAGATTTTTTGGTACAACAATTGCATGTACAAATACTTGTTGCCTAGGTGACCACAGTTAACAAGTAACAAGCACACTGAAAGTACTACTGACAAGTACTGACCATTGTTGTCGCAGTCGCCATAGCAACATTAAGATTTTCATCTTGTTATATTCAATTTAAAATATTAAATAGTGTTCACTTGACGAATGAGGTAGATATTTTGAAAGAAAAATTAATATATTTACAGATGCATTTCACGAACAAGAGCATTAACTTTGCCAAAATGCTCTACAAAAAAATTAAACTGTCAAATATATTTATTGTTTTTTAAATTAAATGATAGGCGATTTGCGACAAATTAGCAATTTTAATGTTCGAAAATGAAGGTGATTTTAGTAGAAAAAATTATTAATGCAGAGCAACCAGAGCAACTGTGGTAATGATTATGTTTAAAAAAGATGAATGGGGTTCATGGTCATCATCTTTGGCTCCGCCCTTAACTGACCAACCGGATGTCTCGAGTGTCAATAGACGATGTTACCGTTACTATGGCAACATCATG
>JAQFYG010002050.1:0-16121 GCA_034694325.1 Entomobrya corticalis
TGCCTTGATTTCGGAACTACACTTTTTACATGCCTTTGTCTCAGTGCCCAAAATATCTATGCATGTTTTGCGTTCCTACGCTTTAATTCTAGTTTCCTTTAAAAAATACTGAAAAACTCCATATAAGCAAAAATTGTCTTATATGAAGTTTTTTTTTCATATAAGCAAACTCCCTATAAGCACAGAAAATATATTTCCGTTTGGCTTTGCTTATAGAGAGGTTTTATTGTAGTATTATGCCGAAATCAATAGCAGTTGAAACTTCATATGAGTCGAAGAGGTGGAAAGCAGAGCAATTTGTCAGATTCATTTTCGAAGAAATACGTGTATCATTATAAACTATCATGATGCTTGAAGTCTTCGTCTCTTTTATTCATCATTTCCATGAATTACATCTTCATGCCAATAAACGTTTCAAATTAAAATGATAGCAAACTAAAATATTGTTGTTTATTATATTAATTCGACATCAATACTAATACACTTATCTGATATTGTTTTCGACTCTGGTACCTGGTGCATGGTGATTAAGTTTATAAGTAAAACAATGCTCACAGTTTTTGACAATTGTTAACATAACCACTCCTTCATCGTAAAAATATTGACAAATGATTAAAAGTTGCATAAAACGTGGTGAGTCAGTTACATAATAAAAGAATACGCAATTAACATATAAAGATTGTTTACGTTCCGAGTTTAAAAATGCGTGAGAAATATTAATTGTTACTCTGTGACTGAAGTGCTTATCATTGTAATGTATACAAGTTTTGTAAATACGAAAAAACGAAGCAAGCGAATCCGAACATGTGCAGTTAATACTATTATTTGTTGTAATGCATGACGATATGACTATATGCAAGTGCTGAGGCTGTGAGACGGCAAAGATTTCCGTAGTTTGCTGTTTTTCCCATCAGTCTTTGTAATAGGCTCAAAACTAACTTTCCTAGGATTTCCTAGCGCGACAAGGGCCGATCCGAGCGATATACCTGAATATTCAGATTGGTAAAGGCACAATTATTGACATTCATATTGAATGGAGATAATGTTGAATGTTATTCTTAGTTACCCGATTGTCCAGCCGGTGCGAATGGTTGTCCTCCGTTGGGCAAGGTCACTAAGAGGGACAACACAGCCGCCCGATTACCTTGGCAAGGTTCTAAAGCTATCGGACTCGGCCATTGCTGAATGATACAATGAAGAAAGCATAAATGATCATGTTCTCAAAATTTAATATTCCTTACATCTCTACTTACCTTCCGACGTTTTCTTGTAGAAGGGAGTCTGGATAAATTTTGGTTTCTACCCATTTCCACATAAACTTGTGCAAAAGGACGACTGGCCATTTGCTCCATTTCAACGAATAACCTCTGCAATAACATAAATGAATTTAAAGTTAATGAACATAAATATTCTAATTCTAACTGTACACATATTCATTCAAACGCTACCATACCTGGCGTCGACGGTACATGTCATATTTCTGCTTTATTTTCCACAATATTGCAGCGATAAGTAGCAGCAACAGAAAGCACCTGGAAAATAGAAGAAAAAAAAAACACCTTTGAATGACTCGTATAAATAATATTATACACATCTGCACTTGTCAACATCTTGAATAAAATATGTTATTGGTTTGGTTGGTAAACTTACGATGAAAACGTGATAAAAAAATGTAAAAGATCTAATTTTGGAGATTGTGAGAAAGAGATCTGAATCCATAATGGAGGTTGAAAATCATACACATAAACATAAATTGTCGTATTCTCCTGTCCGCCGAAATTGTAGTCACTTTTAGGGAATCGGTATTTAAATGTGGTACAGTTCATTCCATGATATAAGATCTTTTCATTTTCAGGAAGCCCACCTATAATTGATTAGAGGTGAAAAGTGTAAAGAACCAAATAAAGGAATCGTCAACGCTTGCTACATTAATTACAAGTCAAACCAACCTTTGCTATAGCTTATGTTCATTTTGGCCAGGATTGAGCAAGTGATGTGGAAATCCGCATCAATATCAGGCTTTGTAGGGGAATTTCGAAAATTAATTCTTGTGTAATGACGGTCAGCTTCTTTGGATAAGTTGAAGGTAAACTGATAGTCTATTTGCAAATCATCTAAACCAAAGTATTCATAACGAAAATTAGCACATTAATTTAATAACTAAAGAATCAGCGAGTACAAGCAAACGTGATTTTTTGAATTACAAAAGCATGATCCATTTATTGGATTTCCAGCGTAGTTGCTCTGAGTATCGCAACGCCCACAGTCTTCTCCAGTAACACCTTTGGTCGTACAAAAACATCGGCCCGTCTCCGTATGACAAGTTTCCGCTTGCCCGTTACATTCACAAGCTGTCGAGCAAAGATTTCTCACTTAGAGATTCATTTTGATGGATGACTATAGACGCGATTAATAGAATGACACTTACGTTTGCATTGGCCACCATTTAGGGCATTTCCATAAAAGCCAGAGCTGCACTTTTCGCAATGATTCCCTTCCGTATACCCTTCACATTTCTCGCATTTGTTGTTTTCATCGCAAGAGGTGTGACCATTACACTGACAATCTATTTATAAAAGTTTACGCAACTTTATTCAATATCGTTCACTTTTTACTGACTATCTGCTGATATTATCAAGGGCTTATATCCTTACCAGGACAATCTGTAAAATGCCACTCCTTGGAAGGACACAACGTCCAATTGACAGTTACGCTTGTGCTATTAACGACCAAGGGACCCCTACTAGATCCGTCCATACACCGACCGAGACCTTTCCCTGAGCCATCGTCACACCAGCCACATGAGGGCAGTGACAAACACGTATCACAGGTTGCCACTTCATCGCACACTAACGTTGTATAAATATGATAGTAAATTAGGTATAAGTTATAGCTATATGTTATGAATTCTGATTATCAATTAAATTTTTAAACTTTAGAACCTGAAGTTGCAATAGAATGAGGATCCTTATTATAGCACATTTTTGTATCTTCTGTCCAACTCATGCACTGCCCAAATGGGAATGATATGAAGTATGCGTTTTTGTCAACGCAAGTATTTAATGTATTACACCAAATACAACGATTAGCAGTACAATTAGTGCATGAGGTATAGTCGGTACAGCTCTGGTCGCATGTCACATGGTCAACATCAGAAACTCTATCTGTTGCATTGCCTAAACATAAAAGCATGAATATTATAGGAGGAACTGGAGGAAGTTAAACAAATACTGAAGACTTGAGTCCGTACTAAATGCGATTACTGACTGATAGATTAACACGTCATAAATTACTTACGGATGCTGGTGTCCATTTTCGCACATTTCTTTTGCCAAACACAATTCGCTTCTGAGGAACATAAAGGACAAGTATGCAGCCATCCCCCACATTCAAATGGACATTCTTCAGCGGTTAGTGCCTATTAAACAAATATCCATATAACCTTAAAACTCAGAAGTAAAAAATCATTATAATTAATCAAACTTGATGTATACACTCAGTACCTTGTGACGAGGATCCACACACTCTGAATGCTGACATTGTCCACCACACCACACACAACCGTATTTATTATTAATACATGAAGAGCATGTTACAAACTGGGAACACGTTGATTTTCCATCAAGCTTCGAGTTCTGACAAATGTCCGTCAAATAGCTGGCTTTTTCCTTGTCTAGCTCCTTTTGCTTTTCTTTATCCCGAAGATTTCCAAGATAATCCTCGCAGGACTTTTGCGACTTATTCCAGGCGCATTTGGCTCCCATGCTCAAACTATTTTGGCAGTCTTTTAGGTCTGCAAAGCTACCGCATGCAGGTGGTTTATATCGAATTAAATCACTTTGAATTATGCCGTTAAAACCTCCGTATAAGTAAATTGATTCGTTGTAAATCACAGAGGATAGTCCATAACGCGCTATATCTGCAGGAATGGAAACATTTGGAAGCATCGACGACCATAGATCACATTTAGTATCATAAATTAAAACTTCATCCGAAAAGCATTTAGAGCCCAAACTATATGCTGTATCATTATGAGCACATCCACCAAACACATATAGCAGTCCTTTGTAAATTGCGGACGTATGAAGAAAACGTCCACCTGGAGAGGACTCCAACATTTTCCTGTACAAAAGTTATGCCACAATGATTAATTTTGTTTGCTGTTGATAGATAATTGGACGTTTTCAATGAGAATTACCAAGTGCGGGAGAAAGGGTCGTAACTAAACATTTTTTCTGACAAAGGAACTGAGTCATATTCGTATCTGTATCCTCCATAAACGTAAATCTTTTGGGTTACAGGATCCCAATTACTAGAGTGTCCATAACTGCCACCAACTGGATATCCTTTCGTTGAGTAAATATTCCATGTTCCACTTCCTGTAAATAGTAGATACCAAGTATGGTAATTAATGCATTTTGTCAATTATTAGACTCCAAAGGTCATTAGTTCTTTATTAATAAGGTACCGTTGTTGACGAAATAATTACCGAAATGAAATTCCTGTACAACGTTAATGAATCCATAGCGAGGTGAATGGCCGGAAAGAACCACCATTTTACTATGACGATTTTTCCCGCCCTTTTCACTTATCATGACCGAAGAATGCCCTGATAATTCCAAAGGACCTGTGCAGATAAAATATTGGATTAAACTGTACAGTCATACATATGAGACAATAATTAATTAATAACTATAGCAGAAGCGCAGTCCATTTTTTAAGTCAACTCACCACACATCCGCTTTTTGCACTGGCCTGGACGTATGGTAACTTCTGTCCATGTTTTCGAACTCAAATCGAACGACCAAACATTATTAGATATGTGTCGATTGCCAAATTTTCCATCATACACACCACCATACAAATATATCTTGTTCTACAGGTTTCCAAAATAAAACAATGATTAATTTTTTTACAGTAATTTTCGCAACCAAAAGGCTAGAAATAATTATACCAGTACGAGTACTACCTCGAAATATACACATGAGTGTCCGTATAAAGCTGGGGGACTAGACTTTTCTTTAGGGTGTATGATCTCCCATGAATTTGCTGAAAATAATAAATAATAGATATTGGCAAATGAGTATTTTTTTCTCAGTAAGCCACAAATCTCCAACAGTGTGATAACATCACTGATTATTACTATTTACTATGCTATCAAAATTCAGTCTACCTTTAAAATCATATCTTTGCAAAACAGATTCCTGAGGCTCCAAATTAAGGCGACTTCCTCCGAAAACCCACAAATAATCATTGGTAAGTACAGAGCAATGGGATGCGCTTCCCAAAGGTGTTTCTTCACGCGGTTCTACGACTTCCCAGTACCCCTTCTTTTCAATTTGGCTACAGTCGTTTCCTATAATTTTAAAAGAATAAATTATAATAATTTGCACAGTTATACATTTGTTTGGTAGTTGCATGATGTGCAACAGTTACACACGTTTCCATCTCAATCCTACCTAACAACTAACAGACGGCAACATGTTTCTATTAACAAGATCTGATAGAAAAGATGACATGCGTGCTGATCATTCATTCTACTCAAAACTCACGGTTTTGCTAAAAGGACAACCACGAATTGGATGCAATACAAATGTATTTGTAAATTTTGTAATGCAAATGGTACAACAGATGGGTAACAATTATAAATTACACTAAACTAAGTAAATACACACACGAGTTCTGATTAGGAACGCAAATAAGGTGCTTAACATTCTAACTATTCTTACATAATAGATTTCACCTTGTAACACTTTTTCACCTGACAAACCATAAGTTGTCTACTAGTGTGTAACAATAGTTATTTGCTTCCTCACCTCTGAAACCGTCAATACAGTCACATTTATGTTTCTCCATATTGCATGTGCCTTGATTTGTATCATTGGTGCAATTATTTGGACACTTTTGAATTTCACAAGCGTCTCCTTTGTAATTAGCGTTGCACGTGCAAATTCCATCAATACAGACACCGTTTCCTGAGCACATCAAATCCGAACGTAGGCTTGGACAAGAATTCATTCTGTTTGCAAACCAAGTTTAAAAGGCATATATATCCTCATTAATGTTGTTTGTCAGAGATTACATAAGATAAGATATCAGTAGTAAGCAAATAACCGTATGAACGGTTAAAAGTAAACCTATAAATACTCACCTGTAGGTGATATTGAATCCAGTAAGATTATAGACAACATCCGTGTAAAAATGAAGAAAGGCAAACCCTGACTTAGCAACAACTTCAGGTAGACGAAGCACTGAGTAATTCTTTTGGACTAGTAAACCACTGTGAATAAACATACATATAATTTTAACTTGAGTGTAAATACCAGCAAAAGTATATAGGTGGTTTGGGTTTCACCAATTTAATTGACAAAGTAGAAAGGTCAGAAAAATGGCACCTGAAAACTCCTAAAAGCGGCGCATGGGCATTGTCACCATCGTAGATATATAGATGATCCCAGCCACACTCCGTTGCAAATTCTTCTATGTGAATTATAATGGGAGAAGGGGATGTGGACTCCGTTGACGGTGACTCGATTAGCCATGAACATTTCATATTATTTGTGTAATTTCCTGGTCCTTCACTAATCCAGCCACTATTTCCTTGTACTCTAATTAGGACATAATAATATAACCATAAGTTTTTTACATAACACAATCACTTCTTACACTCATGGCTATTAAGACACAAATTAAAAATACTGTGAGACAAAGAGACATGCTGCTTGTCACTATTGTGAAATTGTCCTCACCTAACTTTCCCATAGCAATATTGACAGCTAGGACCATACCAGCCCTTCCTGCACACACATACCCCGTTGACGCAGTCACCATTCACGCAATTTGACACGATATCGAAGAGACGAGCATTAGTGCTACTATTAGTATCATTGCCACCAACCACTCCACATTCTAAACTATGTACTTCCTCAAATTTAAGAAATAGAACTAACCATAGTAAATAGTAAAGTACACTTATAAAAGTTAGCCTACTTTTCCCCTTGGAGAAAGCAATTCTAATGCACGACATAAATGAGGCTTTTGTCTTGCGACGATACTTTGAAATAAATAGAAATAGAAACTTTTGCAGTCCAATCATTTTGCTTCTTTTGCAAATGTTGACTAGCAACTTTGCAATCTCTTCATGTACTATGTTTCTTTAAAATCACTGATTCGAAGCTCAGGCGTAGCTCCAAAGTTTGCAGACGCACACTTTCTCGTCATCTTTGACACGGATCCTGATACAACTGTTTCTTCTTTAATACCGGTTGTATTTGTAATGGCTGATATCCACAATTGATGACGATACATCCGCATCCTTGAATCTTTTGAATGTATAGTCACATTGTAAACGAAAGGAAACACAAGGCATCATCGATAGGAGTATTTATTCAACATAAAATATCGGCCAGAAAGTTACGAACGAAACTTTGAGATACAACCTATTTTATCTAATAAAGTTCCATACAAACTTCACATATCTATTTGGTAACAAGTATTATCTTTGGAAATTTTTTGGCAGTTTACATATTTTCTTTGTTTAAATTTTCATCTTCAAGAATTTCGTAAAAACGTAATTTTAATATCAGTAAAGTAGTTGCCACTATAACACATTGTTTCCTTATCGTTTTCCTTCACTCATTTTTGTGTTGACTAGATAGCGAGTATAAACTAGCATGTATGGTAGCCGCTGCAAAGTAATTATGGATCCGTCTCTAGTAATTCAACTGCCACTGATTATGGATCTGAAATAGAACAATGCAACAACAAACATTACTTTTACTTACTATACATTATATACACAGTGTTCAAGTGAATAGGTAGTATCAATTGAATTTGCCTTTTGCCTTGCCTATCATCAATTTTGATTTTCTCAATTTATCTATTATTTGTCTACAAGCTAATGCATTATCACGTCAACAAAATATAAAATTTGAAACAATTTTGTTTAATGCTTGCCCTAAAAATGTCGTCTTGATCTTCATACAAGTACTGATTTCTGCTCTTGCTTATTATGCTCTATTGTTCTGGCACTTACAAACATAACTAAAAATGACTCCAAATCAAGAAAATTATGCATTAGTGGAAACATATATCTAAGACCAATTACGTGGAGTCTATATTTCTATTCCATTTTAACAATAAATGTGTATTTATTTTTGGAAGATACAAAAACGTGTACACGTGCGAGAGCATCATCTTCCAATTCCAATATAACTGTATCTTTTACTATCGTTAATGTTCTTAATGCAACTTTGAACCAACAGAGTAGCGAATACTATTTAGATACTTTACTTTTCAAACATAGTACCATTCTGGAAAAACTAATTAGAAAAACACAATAGCACAGGAAGATGTCCTCCAAAACATTGACAATGTATCCAATATCTAATTAAAACACTAACATTCAGATTACAGCCTGATAGACCTAATTCCAATTAAATGAGAGTCTTCGTGGTCATATAAAAACACAGACTAAATCACTGTCTTACATCTCGATACCATAGTTGATAGCACAATCGATAATTTAAAGTATTAAGAAACTAACTGCTAAACAATGTTTGCGAAAACTAATGTTTAAAATATGACACTCACATTAGCTTTCCAATAAGTGATAAATGAATTCGCACCAAGAGCAACGATTCCCTTCTTTCTTAATATTTAGCTAGTGCAAATTTTTGCTCTAAATGATATTCAGGATTATGTTTTTACTACTGCTTAACTAAACTGCTACAGAAAATGCACTGGTAAGAACGCACAGCGCTACGCAACGCAATCTTGTGCGTGCATCCATCCCACAAAATAATAATAATAACGCTATTAGTGCAGGTGATTAGCAATAATGGAAGAAGGAAAGACAAAGCCAAATTATAACCACAATTTTTCTTGTTCTTCCTACACCTTTGCAACGTAAACTTACCTAATAATCAGCAAGACAGTAAACTATAATAAATATTCAATAGAGCTATATATTATATATCTACCTGAGAGAGAAAAAACGCTGCGCTTTGCTCGCTGCTGTTGTTGTTGTCTCTCTTCTGTTGTCTTTATGCTCCTGTGTGACAACACTTTTTTATACAAAGTATTACAATAAAAAGCACTCTCCTACATTATTACATCCTTTTTATAGAGCAGTGATGGATGTGATGATAGTCTCTCTCAGAGTCTCAGAATCATCATGACAAAATATTAAAATAACATTGCATTATTGCTATAAAGCTATGTTTATAATGCACGATATTGTTCATTGTTACCTTCACATCCATCTACCACCACTACCACCAACTCAGCTTTTTTAACTGTTCAACAGCATCAGGGTACTCTGCCCCTCAAACTTCTTTATTGTTTGCCATTCTCATTGAATGCAAAACTTAACATGTAAATTATAATGCTCACTTTTGCACAAAAAAACAAGGTGTTGTGATTTGAAAGATATTATGCCGTTTTCTAGGCCTACATTTCATTGTAAACTTTACTAAGCATAATATATATAGTGGTTATGTTGAGTGATTGTTGAAACAACGTTAGCAGTTCTCGTTTGCTGTACTCCATTGTTACAAAGAAATATAAATGATGTTATGATGGCAGGGGATTTTTTTATTTCAAAAACAGTCGTTATTGTTAAAATTGCAAACAGCAGCGAGAGAGAGAGAGAGAGAACAGTCAACTGTGTGAGAGAAGTAGCAGCACATTTACAGAAACAGACAGAAAGAGATGAAAGATGCGTATCATCATCAGTATCAAAATAGGAGGAAATACAGAGTGCATGCATAATATACATAAAAATACATAATGTACCGACCGAGTAGAAGCAAAAGCACTGTTTTTCGTAATAAAATATTTGTATATAAAGCCAGTAGTCAGTTTTATAGCGCACCAAAAGGGAAGGGAGAAAATGCATTGCATTAAGTAAAATCCTCTTCTTTTCTGTTATTCTGGCTCTTCGTCTGTGAGAAAAGAAACAGAGAGAGATGATATATGAGACAAAACCCAGCAAGAGGCATCATCCATCCATTATCTCTTCTTTCTTGACTATAAAGTTTCCCGAAAAGGTACCGTTTCGTTCTACGAGGTTAATCTTGCATAATATT
The DNA here is from genome assembly GCA_034694325.1 of Entomobrya corticalis. Taxonomy (NCBI): domain Eukaryota; kingdom Metazoa; phylum Arthropoda; class Collembola; order Entomobryomorpha; family Entomobryidae; genus Entomobrya; species Entomobrya corticalis. Next base: position 10,089 of record JAQFYG010002050.1, read on the forward strand.
ATGGTTACCGCAAGTTAAGCCCATGCAAAAATGTAAATTTACGGCTAGCTCTAGCTCGTATACATATGAATTGGTAAAACCGATCTTAGCTATGGCCAGATTTAAGCTGTTTCTGGTAAAAAAAAGTCAGAAAAAGTTTATATGTGCATGCAACTGAATAAAGTAGATAATCATATTATTTGTATACATGTTAAGAGTAATCTGTCGTGGTATCAAGTACTACTAACTTTACTTACTTTTGTTCATAACGTTTAACCGTTTTTTGCTAATAGGATCATTTTTAACTTCATCTTTAAATTATTGTTCGCATTTGCACGCCGTTTGTATCCATGCATATACTTCAAACCAGCAGTCCCTTTCATAAGCAAACTTTGTGCGAAACCCTAATGTTTTATTATGATATTATTAATGATAGAGTATTATTATTTTAAAATGTAATCATGGTGAGATGAAGTATCTAATTTGAACAATATTTGTTACTACTTATTGTTAATATTTATTCAGTTTTAGCAAAGCTTCAGCATACTCATCGTCAGTATATTACTCCTTCAACAAGCTCGCGTTTTTGTTTTCATAATGGGTTTACTGGCAGTTGTACCCATTGTTAAATGAATATAAACAACTAGTTCTAAACCACAGTCACATAATTTATACATAACTCACACCAATGTCACTCATTGTCAATAATAAAAACATTGTAGAAGATCAAACAGGGCCACCAAGGCACAAGATTATGTGGAATGGTAACAAGCTGAGTAAATAAACTTTTTTGGGGATGTTCGCTACATAATGCTGCATTTACTAATACTATTATTATTATCACGAAAATTATGTTCATTTCATTTTTTATCTATATGCCATGTTTTGTGAATGCAAGAAGAAAAAGCTTAATATAGTAGATATCGTTACAAAGACGTAAGAATATACATGTACATTTGCTGGGATGATGCAATTACAGTTAACACTAAATTATGTACGTTTATTACTGTTATTATTCTACTGCCTAATATTTAGTGTTTCAATTTAATTAAAAGCTCTAAATATGTATAAATGCTAAATATAAGGGTTAATCTTGATGAGCGTCCTTGCTGACAAATGTGTACTGTGTACTACATAATGCCTACCTATGTTAAACATTAATCACAATTTAATCTTATATATCTCATGCATTGTTCCTTATTGAAATATTCTAATAGTAAAACAGGACAGTGTTGACTGTTTAAAATTTTTCAGACAAGGTTCTCACTTGCACAAGTGCACATTGTATATTTCATATAATAATATAGTATGTAACAGCAGCAGCATAAAGGTTTTAAAGGTGAAGGGTTTACGAAGTTTTCTTTACCGTGTTTGCAATGTGCTATCTCCTTCTCGATTATGGTTTCTCTTACACCAACTTTCAAACATGGACCACAATACTTTACTTTTTAAAATGTTTAAAGAAACGTACATTTACCAACTTCAACCTCATAAATAATTATAATACAGATATACGTATAGTTATAGTTAGGCATTAAGATTTCATAAAGATCAGTTTATGCTAAGTGCGCGCATCACAGAAGTTCTATTTTACAAGGGAATTCATCCTAAAATAGCAAGGTGTAAGATATTAGCAAATAGCATTTTTTGAATGCGCGCAGGTAAATATATCCATAAAATTATGAACCTCGAATCGGTAACTCTTTTAATTTAAAAATGATAAAGATTATTATAAGTGAATCAGACTTTCAGTATAAGGTAGTATTTATATCGGCTGATAATAATGACAGCCTGTTGGCTTTAATGTTTCCTTTCTTATGTCTGTTCTTTCTTGTAGTAATTTTAGCTGCACTGAATGTAGCATCATGTATACGTACAGCTGATAACTACAAATGACATTACTACTGAATTTACGGACATATGGTGGATGGTTTTACAACTTGGTCGAAATATATTTTTTATAAAAAAATAATGATCTGACAAAATATTTTTCAAAGCCTAAGAAAAAGCTTGCTGCTCATTCATGCAAATGTGCACAAGAAGAAGTAACTCAGTATTTTACATTTATTACTTTAGCAGATACACCAAAATATATTTAAAATTCTGTGTGTGAAATGTACATACAAACAACATGGAGGAACACAGCGAAAAAAGGGAATTATAATGTAGATGTCCTTTACGTTGTCCCATGTCAAAGCAGCAACAAATGATTTTCCTGGGATAAATCCTTACTCACATTTTTAGTACATGTGTTCAAACTTTAAATTATGTATTCATTACTCGCGTTGACAAGAACAGAATTTTTTGGAAGCTTTTTGAAAAAATGAAAGATCCTGGTTGATTGAAAAGTTTGCTCCTTATATATATCTGATTTTGTCCTACATCTATGGATCGTCAATGCTACCACAATGCCGAAAACCCAGGAAAGTCATATTGTAATAGGTTTTTTCAATTTACTATAGTATTAAATCAGTTATGATATTTGGCAATAGTTTACAGGCCAGAAAACACGATAGTGCTACTACTAATCTACTGCAACTGCAAACATAAATCGGAATAACATGGCGTTCTACTTAAACGTTATTGATGATGATCCTATCCAGCGGGGTAAAATGCGACCGACCAAAACAATTGACCAACGCAATTAGACTTGGCGAATAATTGTATGCCGCTAAACGATGAGAAATGATGATGACCATGAAAAATCAATGCCATTAAAATGATTATTATGCGTATGCTGACAAATTGTACTGAAACATATGCCACAGTCACAATTGTAGCCGGAACTAGCACCGTCATTTGATATCATAGAAATTTGTCATGGTTCTAGCCTACATCTTACCTCAGCAGACACATTTTAATCTGCAATGTCTAAATTCATAATTAGAAAGCATAGATACAACGCTATCAATATTTTGTAGGTTGTTCTAATAAATGTGAAATGAAAGTTAAATATTATAAAAGTCATGAAATTCGATTCTTTTATCTTGAATTGTATGACTTTTACACACGCTATAGTTTCAATCAAATAAAAAACTATAATACGTGGGCTACTTTGATCACAAATAATCATGAACACAAACGCGTAGAATTTGTTAGATGTCTGTTAATATATTAGCGCAGCGTTATAGTGAATGAAAACGACGAAGTCTTCATTCTCTGTGTTTCGAAGCAATAGTTCATAATACACTGATAACACTGACCATAATGAAAATGCATATCTAATGCATTTAGATATGCATTTTCATTATGGTCAGTGCACTGATAATATTGTAATATTGAAATTTAATGAAGACTACTTACAGCAAATTAAAGTATTTGTTTACAGAGTTTTCTTTTCGGATAGCCGGACACGAAAACCTTGTCACTCATTAAAATTTTAACGATTTCTTGCTCTTCTACTGAATACGATGGTTGTCTAATTTGTTTACACTATTAACTTGGGAAAACATTCTTTTGATAAAATACACAAGAATCTTCCCAGTTGTATCAATACTAGAACTAGAAAAACAAATCACTGATTTTCGATAACTGTGGTCATTCAAGTGACAAAATAAATACCATAAAAAACATTGATTCACACACAATTTCTTTAGAATGAATGAATGAATAGAGGATGAATAGCAATAAACTTAATTTTCGTCCCCTCTACGGAAATATGAGTGTGTAGTGCACCATGATGCAAATATCAAGTAAATCAAGTTGGTCACTAGATTCAGCTCCAATTTTCAGCACGTATTTACAACCGGTAATACTATATAAGTAGTACTCGTAATAAAATTCCAATATTTCTTGTCAATGCGTGGATCTTATTTTCTTTCAAATACACAACGGAAAGTATTAGTAGTAGTAATTCGACGAGTAAGCGAACTATCCTTGTCACAGTTCTTCCACAATTCTATAATGAGGCTCCGTTGTAGCTTACAACATTTATGTCACCATAATTACACTATGATGTTTACCTTTCCATCGCAACTTTGCCAGACAGTTTTTCTGAGATTTCTTTTGATGGAGCAGTAATAATATGATTTCAAAAGGCGAAATTTCATCTTAAACTTGTCTAAAAATTGAAATTTATGTATTTTCTTCCTTTTGGTTGTAATGTAGCTTTTGCATACAATTTAGATTTCCATGCTTACTTTTCATTTTCCAGAAGCATGTACTTGGATGGCTTAAAATACACATTGGACTTAAAACATGGTCAACAAATCAATACATCTGGAGTATCGAAAAAGCGGAAGCTTGAACTTAATTACATCATGAATCATAATAACTCAATGATGCCCAAAAAAGAAGTAATGTCTAGAAATATTTCCAACGGTAAGATCAATACCTAAAGGCTAAAGTTCGTAAGAAAACATCCAAAGGAAGATAATCCCAAATACAGTCGCAATTTTTGATTATTTTAGTTACTATCCCGTGTTGTGTTTCGCACAAAAATCCCTTTCCAGAACAACATCAAATTAATAATAGCAAAATGTGAGCATCTTGTTAATAATTACTGATAAATCTTGATAATTTCTCGAAATAGATTCATTTATGGTAGTATGAACTTTCCCCACATTATTTTCTCCGATATGAATTGCATCCAGCTGTTCAAAACATTGGACAGGCGGACACGGCAAAATCATAAAGAATCAGTTACAGTTCTTAGTCAACAGAAAAATCAAGGCAGCGATAAAAGTAGTAGCGGGGACACCATGCAGCCTTGGAAATCTTTTAGTATTCCCATCTGCGATCTGCGTACGCATCTAGGTAAATAAAATGAAATAGCAGTTCCAAAAGTTGCACTAGAGCAGAGAGTAGCGGCACGATTTTATCCTATGTTTATCAGACTTGCCGTTAAGTTTGGATAGCAAGGCTTACTCTCGTTCCTCCATAACTAACGTATTCAGAAAGTGGTGATGGGCACTGTACATATTTGTCTTGATGGTGAGCATGTCTACGTAATATCCTGTGAATGCACCAAGAATTGGTGAATTGGATAGTGAATGTGGGGAAAGCTAAAAGAAGAGAGCAGATGGGTAAAGTTAAACACAGTAGCAACTTTTTCGGGTGATTTTAATCCTCTTCTGAAACCTACTATTGGAGTGAACAGATGGAGGTGAGGTGAACAAAAAGAGAAAAGAGGAACGTCCACATGAGAAGTCAAGTGTGTATCATCACTAGTTGTGTTTGCAATAGTTTGCATTCTACATGCATATAATAAGCTTTTACACTTGTGTGTTCAAGTTGAACGTGAATATGTAGGTTGACGGCGAAAGCTAGCAAACCCGGCTGTACAACTCCCCTCTATCATTTCTCATGGAAGCCATGGTCTCCTCATTCATTTTCCTTTAGTTTTACTAACATGTCCTTGTCCAAACTGAGATTTGTTTTATTTATAGTTGGTTAATAGAATCAAAAGTAGGTGTGGAATGTGAAGTCAATCTGCATTTATGTCTTGGTGTAGAGAGCTTATTAAAATACAAATAATGCGATCTTTTTATTAATATGCATGTGAAATTTACCGTAATTTGGAATTTTCAAAGTTGCAAAAAATTACAAAGCCAACCGAATTATGAAATATTTTTGGGTGTACACAAAACAATCAAGCAGGTCAAAAGTTTATTCAAAGAGGATAAATTGGCGACTGTACCATACGCTGAATTCCAAGTAAAAATTTTACAGTTGTATATATCTACTCATTGATTTCCATAGTATTTTTTATAATTTCTGAACGTAATAAGTAATATGTAGTTGTAGCATTATAACAAGAATCTTATAAATCTAATGCAATGTTATAAACAAAGGCAACCAATTCAGTGTTTTTGTTGATTTTGAGTACCTGTAATAAACAACAATATATGTGTTCATTATGTTATTTATGCATGACATGATAGGAAAAGCTTAAAACACCGACGGTGAATTCAGTTAGTTAAATAAAAGATCTTTGTAAAAGTTGAGAAGGTAGCAGTTTGTGACTCGACAGTTGGTTGTTGTTCGCACTACAGTTTTCCGGTCAGCTCGCTCAAAGTTGGCCTTCACGATTTCATAATATCGCCCATCCCTGTG
>JAQFYG010002051.1:0-16117 GCA_034694325.1 Entomobrya corticalis
ACTCACATTTTGTAATGATCTCTCTCAAAAGTCAACACTTTCCAAAGATATTCCAATAAATCTTGACCCTTTCATTGCAGTCAAGCTTACAAGATGATCCATTAAATTATCCTTAAGTCCAGGACTGCGTTGAATTTCAAATAAAATTTGTGCTTTTTGAGTAGCAACATTTCTTTTAATTAAAATAAAAGCTTCATTTTCCCAAAAGTCTTCAATTTTTATTTGAGTTTTCTCAACAGCCATTTCCTTTTCAGATGACCAGCTCATTTCAGAAATTGGTTCAAGAAACTTGTACATTTCCAACTGAATTAACAGGTCAGCATTTGGCTAACCTCTTTGCAAAACCAAATTTTTAATCCATTCCCAATGACGATCTTGTAAAGTATGTTGTCTAAGAAACAAAGAGCATTTTCAAACATGTCTGGACATCTTCAATTGAATCAATCGTTTCACAAATTAGAGGCGACGACTTAATTTTACACTGTTTATTTAATTCTTGAAATATTGTTACAAAATTTTCACAAAAATTATTGATTTTATCCACATCCAAAAAAAGTTCGCAAATGTTCCCATTTACTCCAATGACCCTCCCATTCCTTGACCACTTTCCAAACTTTCTCCCTTTTCAATATTAAATGTTTCCAAAGCCCCAATCAACTCAACATCTTCCTGCTGCAGTGCTTTCACATCATTTCTAAAATTTTCCAATTGTATAAAAGCATCTTCACTTTTAAACTTCCCATTTTGCCTAGAAAATGGTCCATTCCAAAAACGCTTGCCTCAATCTCCCTCTCGATTTCTACAACTTTTCATCAGTCTCCCTCAAAATTCTCAAATACTTTCTCCACGATTTTTCCAAATTCACCTCCATTTCCTCCATATCCGGTTCAATCTCAAATTCATATTTTCTCAGCAATCCGAATTTTACCCGAATTTCCGGAAACGAACTAAAAATCTTTTGTTTCGTTTCGCTTCTAACATTCTGTGTAATTGTTACACGTATCCAATTGTTCCTTCAGCGTCTCCGGTTCCTTACAAAGTGCCCTTCTTTTCTCCTCCATGTAATGATACACAGTGGTCAAGCTCTCCTTCCCCTTCTTATAAAGAGTTTTCGCCAAAACTCGAAACCATTTTGTACTCTCCCCCGCAATTCCCTCAATCAATTTCGAACAATCCAACTGTAATCATCTGATAGTAACCATGGAATCCCCTCCCAGAACAATTTCACTAATTTCCCAATATTTTTTCAAATCCCTTTCATAAGCCTCTATATGCGGATGCTGTTTCTCATAATTTATAAAAATTCTTCCCAATTCACCTTCCAATTATCCCGGTAAGGTATCCACCTTTAAGAATACAAGTACACTTCACTCAGATATCTCTCAATAGCAAATTTCAATCTTTTCTGGATTTCCAAACTATTTTCATCCTCCAACAACGTGTCACAATACCCCTTAAGCCATCCATCCTTCTTCCAAATAATCTCAACTTTCCCCCTTCCCAAAAACTTTCATAATCTCATTAGCGGTTCCACAGTTTTTCCCACATTTTTATGAACGCCAATAATCATTCCAGCCACTTGATCCAATTTCGGCTCAAATCTCAGTTCGCTTCAATCCAAAAGCATTTTTACTTCAAAAAATGGTCTATCACCCTGCTCTTTTCCCACGCTTCATCTAAATTTTCCAAGGATTTCCTCACACTCAGCTATAGCGCTTCCTCTAAACAAAAATCAACCAAATTCACGTGCTTTCCCCACTGCACTTTCACCTCAACTCCATCTCCCCTAAACAGTTTTGTAAACACTTGTTTCAAAATCCGTGCAATTTCCCTATAAGCCTTTACTATTCTACTCAATACATACATTATTATATATATCACATTTGTTATTTTACTCTGTTTTCTCAACTTTTTTTATTTTTGTAGTATTTATTATGCTCTCTTTCTGCTATGATTTCTTTCCTCATAGTCGTTTATATGAATAGCTTCTTTCACAACAGTCATCTAATTTCCTATCAAGTCATACGCACAATTCTCTCAAGACGTTAAAAACGAACAAACGAAATGATGATGATGATATCATGTTTCTTCTTGAGTAAGAGTGCTACTGTTTTCACTCGGCTTTCACTATAGTGCGCTTCCTTGGAGAAGAACGGAGTTGTTGCACAAGTAGAGATGAACGAGATTCCAGTCTTCTCTTTCTCTTAATCTTCGCTCTACGTTCTTCCAGTCTCGGAAGACATCTTTATACTAAAAACAACGCAAATGAAAGAAAATTGATTTGAAAGAAAATGTAAACTTGCTGTGAAAGCAAGTTTTCACCTTCAATTCACCATTTTGTGATTCACCATTCACCATTCAAAATATGAAATATATTTTCTTTCCAAAGAAGATTTACTCTCTGGTTACTATATCTATAATCTATTGTACGTAAAAGAATTTTTTTTATTTCTTCAGCCAAAAAGATAATATGCTGTACTTACTTTCCAATGTACATAAATTTAATACTGGGTGAAAGTAGCAGTGCAAATTGACTACCATTTTATCTCTCTTTTTGCTATAGATTATTTCCCCCAAATATTTCCATGATGATTTCTTATTTTTTTTCTTCTTTCAGCTCACTTAGTTAGTTATGTTAAAATAGGTGTCTTTACCTTTGAAGCAGAAAAAAGTATAAGAATGTGCATCTACTGATTGTTTTCGTCTTGTTCTCATTGCATCTTGCTTTCTCCTGCACCCCATTTAACATTTTCTCTCCTTCTCTTTGCTAACATTAGGATTACTAACTTTTATAGCATTCCCCATGTACATTACCTTACCTCTCTCTCTAAGTTATACCGTTTATATCACTAAGCCCTTTTCGCTTTGCAGATGTTCTTGCTAAAACAGGAAAAAATCATTAGGAACATCAACATGATGACTACGACACAAAGATATTATAATCAGTAACAAAAAGGAAAGCATGCGAAATGAAGAACAATACCGACAGATATTGTTTCTTAACCAACCAGCGTACATATTTACTGCACAGCCCCATATGTTCCCATATAATAGTATCCAGCAGCAAACAAAGAACCAATTGTCTTTGTCGCTCTATGGAAAATGCATCAAAATAACATGACCGTTGACGTCCAAACTGATCTTGAATCCGGTTTTTGGTATTTTGATCAACAACCGTCATGATTAATAAATAATTTTTGATACTATTTTATTTTAATTTTACAAATTTGTCATGTCGTCAATAGGCTTCGGGTTTTAATTTTAATATTTAATGAAGGATATTTTTTAATCTTCTTGTAACGACCAACTCAGCCATTAACTTTACTTGCTTCGTTGGTGTTGACCATCAAGAAAGTCAAGTCATCAAAGTTGGTGTTTGTGTACTGCCACGTGCGAATCTCCTTCTTTACAAGTCAGAACTTGTGCGTTGACACGAATTTAATGCATTAATTGAAATGGCACAAAATTCACAATTTATTTTGATTATTATTTTTATTTTTAGGTTATTTTTATTGTTCATGAGTTTTTAGTTGGTTATTTAGAAATAGCAATTACTATCATAAATTTCATTAATATACTCATCCATGTTACAGACACAATAAAAAATTGGGTTTCTGAAAATTTGACAAATTTATGCATGCAATTTAAATAGTTGACATGGTTGACAAGTGTGGAGTGTGGTTGAAGACACGTTAGAACAAATAAAGATGGAATATAATTTAGTATGAGTTTATAATATGTTTAAGTGTGTTTTAAAAATTTACAGTTCATAAAAGAGATCATTTATGACAGTATCATGTTGGTTAGTACGCCAATTTCCATTGGTTGATGAGGAAAAGCTTCTCCAGTGATTAGTTCATGGGCATTTTTTGCTGCCAGTTTTTCAGCATGTCACAGTCGTTCCCCATCCAACTAAAAAAATCCAACACAATATCAGTATAAAAAAATTATCCTGAGTTATAACAGTGTTCCTGAAAAAATTATGAATTAATTAATTAGTAGTATTATTACCGGCTATAATTTCCCCAATGATGCATGTCATTTTGAAAACGACGCGACCATGATGTTTGATATGTAACTGCAGCTTAAACATGAGCACTAGAAGATTCTTTTTTTGACAGAGGCTCCTGAGGTCAGACACCACAAAAAAACTAATGAAAAATGAAGGAGGCAGGCCAACTGGCGTAATATTTTTTAGCAATTTCTCATCAGTAATGGATAAGAGCAGATGAATAGAAGCACGGTGGCGAGCTGCAAATTGTGAAGTAGATCTTCTATAACCTGTAATAAAGTAGTCATGATCATCAAGAATTAGTAAATTGCTTATTTAAGATTAAAAGTAGTGTTTACTCTTTAGTACCAGTGAATTTTCCCAAAAATATTTGCTCAAAACCGCTTGATCGACAGAGGTTGCTTGCTGGGATGCTGATGGTGGTATTTTTAATGTAGATGTCATTTGTTTTTGCCAAATCATAAACAACTTGTAGTGGGGTTGTTACGAATCCATTATGGTAGTTTATCTCCAAATCTTTAATTACAGCGTCAATCAGGGCCGCCCTAAATTTCTTGTCATCACCGGGGCAATATGAGGAAATGTCTGTTTGGAGAGTTGACATTTGAAAACGTTGTTCCCACCATTTGATGCTTTGCAGCTGTTTTTTGGAAGATTATTAGTGCTCAAAAATATATCTAGCATTAATTTGCCATTAGTAGTTTTAAAATCGACTTTTTTTATCTTCAATAGCCATTGACAAATTCTCCGCGTATATGTTTTTATAAATCGTAGGAGGTTCCGTGTTTTCTTTTCTCCGTTTGGGGAGTGAACCATCCCAATCTTACTTTTCTTTTACTTTAGTACTTTACTTTTCTTCTTATCCCAACCGATTGTACGTGTTTTGAAAGAAGTAGAGAAATTGTTTGCACTAGCCAAAAAAAGAGCTAAATATTCATATTTAATTGCGGATTGCTACTTTATTTCTATACAATTTAACTCTTAACTGACTAAATCGCAGGCTCAGAGAATAAAAAACTCGCTAGTAAAGTTTATGGCCACTAATGACTCATATTGAAATGAAAGTGCCAGAAGTCTTTTTGTTTCTGCTAGTTTGTCGAAGTAAAATTGAGGAAGATGAGCATGACTTGGAATTAGAAACTTCGTTTGCGGATAAGCAGGGTTATCTCTCTTTCAGTAGCATAATTCACATTCTCTTGGAAATACCTTATTTTTGAGCTTCATGTCAAAGTAATGACTACTTAATGGGAAGATGATGATGATAATATTATTACCATGCAATGTGAATGCATATTTTAATTACCATTTTTCTTTTAATTAACAGGATATTTGTGTTAATAGCTTGTCTATCAATTTTGCCGGAATTGCCAAATTTTGGCTTGCTATTGCACCTTGCGACAGCGCCAGAAACCGCAAATGTGTGCAAAATACAATTAGCGAGGCAATCTGTGAAAAAAGTCGTCCCTGCATACTTCAACATAAGGGATACTCACTACACCCACAATTTTTTCGAAACATTGGGATCACCATCAATTGCGTAGTCCAAAACGCCAGGGATGCTATTTTGACTGGTAATTTAAACCAATTATTAACTACGTTTTTAGGAACAGTATTTTTTTTAAATGATTAATTATATTTTTGGGGTGTATTCTCTTATAGGGGCTGCTAGTTATCACATGGGCATAAACTTAGGAATTTCGATTGTCTAAAAAGCACTCAATCTCGTCAATAAACACTATAAGCAGTCGATTTCTTCAGGTCTTCACCAGTGCGTCTGCACAAAAGAACAAAGAGGAGGAGAAGCAATCATCTTGGAGGATTTACTAACGCTGGACTTTACCAATGCCATTGGAGTGGACCGAAACATTTATGACGTACCAAGTAATATAGGGAAAGTTACGAATTATTTAGGTTCCTGATAGAATGAAATTCTAAAAATATATGTTATTTTTTCAAGATGAACGGGTGAGAGGTACATTGAGGCTGGGACCGGTAGCCAATTTTGAAAAGATTTTTAATAGGTGCCTAGAAGCCGATCGTAAATGCTGTGTGTGTCAAGTAGAATTCTCAACAAGACGAACTCTAAGAGTCCACCTTAAACGGCATTACAGCAGCCCTGAAGAAGACTGCAAATGTCATAGAATAGGTTGCAACAACACAGATCATCAAACCGTCAATGTAAAAAGGCATCACAGATCGAAACATGAAAAAATAAGACACCAATGCAGAAATACCAACTGCCCAAAGAGTTATGCACACCCTCACAAGCTAAAGAATCATTACAGTGAGAAAAGTATTTTATTACCGTTAATTTCGGTACACAAAAAATAAATTTTTACGTTTTTATTATGGAACAAAGCCCGATCTGTTTGAGCACTTGATGGATAAACTACAATCAATACTACTACTACTACTACTATATATTTTCTCTAATTTGACCATGACGTTATCGTAATTTGATTTAATGTTGATTACTGTACATAAACAAATGAATTAGTGAATGATTCAAATTCTCAGAATTACAATTTTAATTTATTATTTCATTGAAAGTCATCATCATTGAAGCTCCTAATGTCTATTTCATCATCATTTAATGCACTAGCACATTTAAATGGATGAAATGTTAACTTTGATTTCACTACCTTTTCATTTTTGAGCTGCTGAAGTTCCTGCAGGAGTGACGAAGAATCCAATTCACTTTTTTGATAAGTTAAGTTACGTTATAAAGGTTATTCACGCTCATTGCATTTACTCTTTTCCTTACTTTCATCCAGACAAAGGCACACGAAACATTGTTTGGAGAGCACAACAAAAAGCTCATTTTTGATGCGGAGACAGAAACACTAGAAAATATAAATAGATTTTTAACAGTGAATTAGTTAGAAATTATTATTATTATACTAAATTATTCGAGGTACCGGGATAAATAAATATTTAGCTTTTGAATTATTATTTCTACTTACATTACCTAATGCAATCGTGGTGCCTGGCTTTAATATTTCACCCAACTGACTATAGAATCTTGGGGTCAGGGCTCCATAACCGTTTTCAGAATCATCAAGTAGCCTAATAGTAGGCGATCTAGCGCGAAGCGACCTTGAGGATTTACAGATGGTCGGTAGATCCTCCACAACAACAACAAGAAGTGTAATATTAACTTGTTGAGAAACAGATGTTGCAATTTTTTGGAACCATTTCAAGTTGGCAAATTCAAGAATATCTCTGTCAAGTGTCAGGTGTTGCTTCATCATCTCAAAAGTTGCATCTGACAGTAGCTGCTGATTTGTAATTGATTGAATTGCTTGGTCCTTTTTAGTTGCGAATTGAATAGCTCTTGTTGTTCCGATTACTTTGGTGCATAGCTTGTCTCTTTCATAAAGTGACGGACTTAGTTTCGCCTAGGGTAACAAGCCAGCTGGTCCAGGAAAACGGCGAGTTAGTAAGCCAAGCTGACCGGTTGAAGATCCCGAAGGAGGAGAAGGAGGAGGCGCAGATTTGTGAACTAAACTACTGGAGTAACCACTTACTGGAGCAACTAGAGTATCACTAATACTAAGGAAAAGGTGGTCAAAACCGTCGTCCTCCATTTTAAAATATTGTGTTTGAAAATTAACGATAACTGTTTAATTTGGTAATTGATAAGTAAAAATCCTTGTGATTGTACTGGTGGTTGTGGTTGTATAGGACACCAGCTATAGTCTTGGCTTCTTCCCTGTCAAAAAGAACAACAACAACAGATGCCCAGCTGTATTTGTGAGCCGGTATATAAGGTTGCTAGACAACAGGCACAAGCAAATACAAACCGGCAGAATAGTCAATAGTCTGGCTGTAAGTTTGGTAAAGTAAGTCAGGTTGGCTGTTTAATAATGGAATTATCCGGCAGAGCAGGGAAGGAAGTTTGAATATTTGATGGATGACTATATATACATATTTGACAAGTTAATTAAATTTAATTTGGTTTTATTAAATTAACAGGACATTTTTTATGGAAACAGACCCGAGCTTCCAGTAGTGCTTCAAGTCATCGTTATTAGAAAATTAGCAGAAATTGAATTAGTAAATTAGAGTAAAATTTTCTGACGGATTTAATTGTACTAGTTTGGTTGTGTTAGAAAGGACAGTAGGTGAATTAATTAAAAATTATAGTTTATTAGTGAAAAGAGTAGTTTGTGTGGAGAAATTTGCTATAAAAAGGGAAGGCGACAAGTGAATGCGATTACAACTCTTCATTTAGTCAATGGGCAATTAATTATAAAGCAATGGAAGAAAAACTGTTATAATTAAAATTACAAATTGTTATAATTACAGTTGTGGTTGTAGTGTACAGGTTGTGCATCGTAATACTCGAGCTAACAGTTGCAATTAGAATAGTAAAGTCCCAACTGGGCAATCCAGGCGACATATTGATTGGTAAGCTTGATTAAGGGGAAAACTGAAAACCAGTTTGTTTTTAAAGTGTTATTATTTAGTATTTAATTTTTAATTATTAAAGGTGTGGCTGCAAATGACAATCCTAGTAGTAGTGTGCCGATTCAAAAATTTACGTCGTTCTCCAAGCTGAAGTTTATCAAAGGCGGGGTGACAACAAGAAGCACAGTAAGGTCATGGAAAAATTACAGATACTGCGGCAAATTGATGAGCTTTACCGTTGCAGACGCGACCGGAGATATCAAAATTACGCTTTTTATTGAAGCAGTTGAAAAGTACTCTGCATTGATTAAGGTGAATAAGAAGAATATTCAAAAACACAATAAAGTTTCATATTACTTCATATTGAATATTGTATATTTATAACTTGTTATCTATTCACAGGTTGGTAATATTTATACCATAAAAAATTACATGGTGCATCCAAAAAATTAAACTTACAACCAACTGAGCCACAATTATGAGCTCTAATTCACCAAGGACACTGATGTACGAATTTCCTCCTTTTGACTTGACTGTGCCTCCAATTGTATTCAACTGTAATCAAAAATGTTTTGGCATCGCCTGCTAATGAATCAACAGGTGAAGGAACGGTTTAAAGTTTTTAAAAGAAATTTTTAAAATTGTGGTTTTAAGCTTTTAAGATGTAATTTGGATAGTGCGTAGAGTGTCAGAGATGACCGCCGTAAGCCTGAGAAACGACCAAACTGAAAAGCGAAAAAGGGACATTGTCATTGTTGTTGAATAAAACCATGAGATTGAAGTCACTTGGGAGAAGGAGGCTGAAGAGTTTCAATTACAGAGTGGAACTATAATTGCTATGAAGAGGGGGGAAATAACGCAGTATAGACGATCATCCTTAACTATTCCTGATGATGGGTTCATGTTTGTCAGTCCCAATGTTCCAGAAACTGTGAAGCTTTTGAAGTGGTATAATAACGGAGGAGACCAATTGCCACCAAGAATTAAGAAATTGCCTGTTGGAGGTGATTAAATACTGAAACAACAGCACCAGTACAAATAACAAGTATAATATAATCTTATTATACTTGTCAATCAATAATCTAAATTATTTTATTTAAAGTATTTGGAAAGGAACTGTATTTATTTTTTGCGGATTTGGAGATGGAGCCACAAGTAGATGTAGTCGTTAGAAGCAAGGCAATGCTCATTGATATTAAAATGGAGCATTTACTCTACAAGAGCTGCATAGGGATCAATTGTTTTAAAAAACTAATCGGATACATGGACAAAACTTACTTTTGTGAAAAATGTAAGGAAACCAGAGTGGATTTTCGATGTAAGTATTTACAGAATGTAAGTAAATTGTAAAGAAAACAGTTTAAAAATCAAAAAGTAGTGAGTAGTAATCAGTCAATAGTCAATTTTCTTTTCAATTGAAGGTAACATTTGCTGACTGTACTCATCGAATTACTACTACAATTTTTGATGAGGCGGCGGAAATTATGATTCAAAGGACAGTTTTAGAGTTGGGACCGCTATTCCAAGCAAAAGATTTAGATTTCCAGTCTGACGGGATAGTTATAAAGATTATGTACACTCAATATGAAATTATCTTTTGAGATCGAATGGAATTATTCAATATGATGAAAAAAAACGATATGATAAAGGATTAAAGTAGTTTGTTGTGATTGATGGAATTTAATTGTTGATGTAATGGTTATTTTTTTTGTGTGTGTTATGTTTTAGGGGATTCGAGAACAAAAATTTACAGTACAGAACATTGCCAGAGTAAAACACGTCGACTGCGCTCGAAGGATGATTGGCGACATTAGAGAAAACTTTATTTAACTAAGACTTGAAAAGATTTATTTTGTTGTGTACAGTTGTGTTCATTGTCACATTAGAAAATGTACCTGAAAATTAAGCTAGTCTAATTGTTAAAGTTGAAGGAACGGGAGAAATTTTGCAATTTAGTTGTGCGGTAAAGCCCCATTTCCTATAAGTTATGAAGGACAACCTTGAGTCGATTTGAATGCCAATTTTGCTGATAATTTATGGGCTCCGCTGATGCTATTACTCACTCCACCTGTTTGTTAACCAAAAAAATAGTTTTGTTTTTGTTGATTTTTCTTAGTTACTGATTTAAAAAACTCTGTTTCTGAAATTGAGTTTAATTAAGTACTTACATGTAATCGAATCACCACTTGCTTGAATATATTGGTCGTTGTCGGCCTCCTGGTGCCATGTCCAGGGTTAAAACCAGAGTAGGGCGCCGTCCGCGTCTGCACAAAGTTTTTGAATCACGAATAATATGAGCTGATAAAATGTAGCCTGGTGGATCTCCACACGTAAATATTTTCTTGACGACTTGTTTATCAGAAATACAAAGTAAAAGATGTATTGAAGCCAATTTTCTCGCCGTATGCTGTGAATTCGAGAGACCAATCCCTGTTTTGATTAAGATTATTAGTTATTAGAATCATTTTCAGGAACGGTATTTACGTGATAGTTTTGTTAAACTGTTACACCTTGAAACTGGCCAAATTTAATTTTAAACATGACGTTTGCAGGGCCGGCTTTCGCACCAGTAAAATTTATAGCTTTTTACTTCATAATAAAATTATAATTTTGGCAAGATGTTTGACCACATGTAACGATGTACTAATGAAACCACTGCCACGAACAACAATAGAACGATTTTCTATGTAGTTTTTTTCTAAGTCCTGAATTAGATAAACCAAAAGCTTCATCCAAAACTCAATGTCAAGTGGACGGGGGACGTCACTAGGGGGCAATGCTGGCATCAAGCGTGGCAGCGGGGGCAGAATTTAGGGATATTTTACGCCTCTCCCACCATTTTTCACCTTCCAGCTCACCAAGATATACAGTATTTTAAGGACGCCACCTGCTTAAAAATTGTTTCAGTGTGTCCCGGATGAAAGACTGCACAGGAAAAAAGTAACCCTTTTTAATATGTTTTCTAATAGATAGATAGATTTTTTTCTAATAGATTAAATAACTATTATACAATAATTACCATTTTGCAAATACTAAACTATAACGGAATGATAATGCTAAGAGAAAGAGAAAATGGCTGCCAAGAAATAGTAGTGTGTGGTGGTGTGGTAGCGTTGGTAAAATGAATGAGCATACGTGCATGTCATATTCAGGGCTTTCTGTTTTTATGCATATTTTTATACTTAATATATATATTTTTTTATTTAAATCATAAACAAATTTAGGATTTACAAAGGTTAGAGGGCATTTGGTAATATTTCTACAGTAAAACGCTGTCAAAAGTAAGGAACATGATCATTGGTAAAGTTAAACTTGACTTTATTTAAAAGATATAGTTAAACGCAATTGTAGAGATTCCATAGTTTTTACTTTTTTTTGACGGTGAACATATTTCTACCGGAAAAACAAGTTAGAATTGATAATCATTCATTATTTTAAAATATGGTTCCTTATAAAGAATGTATTTTTTAAATGTTTCATCATACGTTAAATGGCCAAAAATTGACATCATGAACATGAATACTCCTCACAATATAAGTTCTTTTTAACTCCTACTGCAGGTAGGCTAAAAGGTGCTATTTACAAGGAAATAAAAAACTATTACTATCTTCTGCTGCTCAGCTGCATCTGCTGGAGCTGGTGCTGTTCCGCAACAATGCTACAGTATACATACCTTCGTGCCAAGATCATTCTCGGCTGATTCGGCTGGTATTGGGTTGTAAAGTCTCACAAAGAAATCGGCCTTTGCCTTTTCAAACACTGACAGATATAAGGTAACAGGTTTAACAGGTATTAAGAAGCGTTTAATTAACTTGCTGAAACTGGAGGAGAAATAAACATGGGGAATGACTGGAAGCTGTGTGCAGATATACAAAACTTTGTGGGCTTTAATGCCATGAATCCCAAGTATGAAGAAGCCAAACACAGCTGGCCTATAAGTCCTGTGAAAAGTAAGCTTTTTATCCTAATCTAATTTGTAACTAATCCAACTAACATAACTTTCTTAACTATTGATGATGATGATGCTTTTAATGATGCTTGTTACTTGGTTAAAGAGTGTAAGCAGTACACGTGAGGTGGACGGAGGTGTCCCCATTCCCAACCCATCAAATCAACCCGGATCTCAAATCGACCCAGAACTTGCTTCCTTAGAAATAACGTGTGGAACAAAGGGGGTGAAGGAGTGGAATAATAATTTTTAACAAATATCCAGAGTTATAACCTTCAGTTTGAGTTTAGTTGAGTAACCTTGTTCCTTGTTAATTGTTTTGTTTATAGATTTTGTAAGATTTATGGACATTTAATGAAGTCATTACCGAGTCAGCTCCTATTTCCGATCCCCAACGAGCAATGATGACAGCGTACCCGATCGACTCAAAACTACTTCGTACTCTGACGACAAATTGTCTATAGATGTGTAGAAGGAAGGTCAACTGTCGGAGGTGAAGATCCGTCTACACGTAGTCAATGTTGAGCTATACTCTTGTGCCTTCAAAGGTGAAAAATAGTTTAAATCATTGTATAATTTATGGTAATTATGTTTAGTTAATTTATTTAAGTTTAAATTATGTTTTTCATAAAACAAAAATAATTTTTTGTTGGTTCAAACAGATTGCAAAAAACAAAGACTTTATCAAAATTCAACAGAATGGTACTGTGCCACCTACTATGACAAGGCCAGCAAATCAGAGTGCCCCACAAGTAAGTTATAAACTACTACCAAGTAAAATTAATTAAAGAACTAGGAAAAGAAAGAACTGCACATGAATTAAGGTACATGAAATCTTGTTTTTTTTTGCTACGCGGAGAAACATGGAAATAAAGTTCAAACGTTTGTGAAAAAGGGCTACAGGGAAGGAATGGGTTCATTTTGACTGCAGCAAGAATGATTAGTATCAGAAAGTAATCGAGGATTGGGAAAAACTAATATCGTACCTATGGAAGTGTGGAAAGAAAGGAGACGTTCAAGACTGTGGCACACAACTAAAAACATTTTATATTGAGCCCACATACATATTTCATTATATATCCACTTCAGTAAGTTACAACACAAGACTAAACTTTAGTAAGTAGCAGAGATTTTGTTGGTTTTCTTATTGCTTATTTTTCTAAATGTTTTTTCATAAACAGGGCAAAACAATCTGCCTGTGCCATTTCCAAAACTGCTTAGCGTGTACTGGACAGTCTTTTGTCAGTGCTAATAGCAAATAGTAGTGACTAGTCAGTTGGCTTTATTAGTTGAGCGTTAAGTTATGGACAGAGGATTAGTAAGTGCAGTGTGTAGTAATGGAGCGTCTTGGCTAGCTATACGAGCAAGGTAATAATAAATGATTAATTACTGAAATTACTATAACTGAATTACCATAACTAAATTACTATCATTAATATCAATGTTGATTCAAATTCATGTGTGCTTTTGTTAAAGATCAATTGCTGTTGAAGGCCTACAAAGTTCGAGATGATTGTTCAAGTGCTGGACTTTTAGCAGAAGTGATTAAGAAGAAAGTCTCATACACTTGGCCTTGTGATGAGAGTTTAAGTTTAAGCCTGCAGCTAAATGGGCATTTAGGCGTTGAGAAATCTAGCACAATCCCACATAAAGACGGAAATACTGTAGTTGTTTGTTTGCGAAGAAGCTATAAAGATGATCCTATTGCAGGAAAGTGCTATTGTCCGTCTCACCGTCTTCATTATTTAGGCATGATAAACGGCCAACAAGAAGCAATTATCTTACCTTGTTCAAGACTCAACAGCTCACCTCCTCTACAAATCCAAACCACACCAAATAGATCATTATATCCGTTTCCTGGATCTTAAACCAAGAATAAGTCGAACGGACCTCCAAAGAAGAAGAAATCTAAATTTTCTCCTGAGAATACAACTACCAGCGATGAAGATTCTGATTTTCAAGTTCAACATGAATCAAGTCGAAAGAAAACAAGGACTCTGAAACCAAAACCTAGTAAAAAATCAAGCTGCCATCTCGTCCAGCAGAAGCAGTTTGTAGCGAAAGTAAAGATGATTGATGAGATGAGTGCCAGGACAAAAAGATCCAGTGCCAACTGAACCTTCAACTTGCGAAAATGTAACTAGTATTTTGAGTTCATCCTCCGAAGAAAATAAATGATGCAGCCCCGTAAACTTCACCACAGTCGGATGCAGACTTTGATAGTTGTATTGAAAAAATGGACGATTGTCACATTAACAGTCAGACAGCAGTAAGCAAGGTATTGAAGGTAGTAGTAGTGAACATAAAAGTTTATTGGTTACATTAACATTTTTTGTTTGGTTATTTCAATTATTACAGAAACGTAAACGGATTTATTCTGAAGGAGAAATATCTACCGTTACTAAAAAGTATAAGGAAGCTTACCCTAAACCTTCACCATCTCACTCGAGCCCAGTCCACATCAAGAATCGTCTCTTGTACTCAGAAACGTAAGTAGCAGAGTAGCAAGCAATAATTAAGTTTCTGAAAATGTAGAATTTTAAGTTTAGCAATATATGAAAAAATTTTTGTTGTTTACATTACAGATTTCCAGTAAGTAAGATTGTAAGTACTACTACTGCTAATAATAATATAATACTGCTGCTATTACAACTACCACTAAAACTACTACTCTTACTACTACTCTGTTTAACTTATTTGATTTTAAACTTTACAGGAAGAAGTGCCAGAGGATTACTAGTTGTCTGGAACAGTAGAATCAAGCAAAAATTAATCATCATCATCATCATCACCGCCCATACTTAGTCTTTGTTAATTTTTAATTTTGTTAGCGTAACAGGAATCGGCCCACGTCAAGTAGTCTGATATTTTTGAAATGTCAAGGTCAGATGCGCTAATAAAGCGTTTTTCAGGGGCCCTTTGTACCAAACAGAAACCGATGCAGTCTGAATTGTAGATAATAAAAGGAATTTCCTGTAGAGGCGAAAGTAAAACAGTAATTAGAGGGGCTTGCAGTTCAACAGTGATTAAAATTAAGGTTACATTAGTATAAAAATTTACCGTTTCATGGTACACATAGTCAGGAGGTACTGTCAAAATAGTATTGTTGTCGGGTGTTTGAGTAATTTATGGTTTCGTCACAGCCTTCACAAAAATTACATGAGGACTTGATACAAAGGACAGAAGAAAAGTACGCTTACCAAATAACTCTAAATTTAGGTGAAAAATAATTAATTAACGTGATAAGACTTGAGTAAGATATGTAAGATACGTGAATTTTATGTCGTAATAAAAGCTGAAAAAATTATTATTAATTTAGTTGCCCGATATTGATTTCGGAACAGAAAATATAATCAACTTTTGAAAATATTTTTTTTTGAATTTTAAATACTACTAATTAATTCACTGATATAATCTTTGTTTTCTACAAAAAGGACTGATAAAACTACGCCATAAACACTAGTTTTGAATTAATACAAGCCTACAGTTTACGGAAGTTGCCTGATACAGTTCAAACGCCAAGCGTTGGATATCCTTAATGTCGTCCCATTTTGACATAAGCCTTTTTAGCTCTTGTTTGTCCATTTCTCAAACGGATCTTTCGAATGATAAGTTTAAATGATTTTGAAATAAATTTTTTTAAAATCTATCAAAAAATAAATAACATTGATATATGGGTGCATTCGGCAGCTTTCAGTAAATGAAATTTTTCATGTTCAATTTTTTAAATTTCTTCGATGCCAGAT
>JAQFYG010002052.1:0-16111 GCA_034694325.1 Entomobrya corticalis
CAACCTACAAATTTACTAATGAGCAGATAGTTAGTAATGTTGACGAGAATTTAATGTATTTTGTTAACATATTTGAGTTAAACTTATACACAGACGGAAAATTGAGTTTAAATATTTATCCTTCATCTCAAATCGGAAACAGTATAGAATTTAGAGGAGATTATATAGCAAATGGGAAATTATTTAATGGAATAGATTTTGGTGGTCAAGGTCAAGAAGGCGAATTTTATTTTTTTGCTGATGGAGTTAGCGAATCTATTGATTATTATATGCGATACACATCAGATGGATATATCGACATTTCCGATGGTCCAAGTTTTCATGAAGCTTATATAGAACCGCAGTCCTGGGGCGAAAGTTATTTCGAAGGTTTAGGAGACGATGGAATTGGCGGTTTTGCGGATATCATTTCTGATTTTATGAGAGGGCGATATATTCAGAGAGTTTTCTCTTGGCAGGATAATGATAGTCCTCCCGTTAAGCCAACGTTACATCGTTATCTTGAGGAAGTATTTAATGTAAGCTGATAATTTAAAAAAAATTGAAAGTTAAATTGGAAAATTGACTAATAAATTTTGAACTGTGATTTTTTAGAAAACACCACTTGTGGATATAATTGGAGCACCGTTATATTTATTAGGTGCCAAATAATAGAATATTAATTTGAGTAACTTGTAAAGAAAAACAAATAAAATGCTTTTGATGCTAAATAAGTTAAAAATGATGTTTATAAAATGAAAAATGCATGTAAAATTAATAAATTTTATTTGAAATCATTAGAGAATTTTTGAACAAAGTTTCATGTTCATGTAACCAGGCATTTATGGTTTTGGTTGTGCAAAAACAGCATAAAAACGGATGGTTGAGCTTTGAGCTCACAGCTGGCAACTCCATAAAAAAACTCTGAATACGTCACAAAATGACAACACGCAAAATATGAAATGCAAACAATGTAATCTGAAATTATGTTGCCGCAAGGCTTAAAACATTTACACAACTTTATCACATGTTCAACATTTTCATATTATTATGGATAAAACGTGGCCTTGGAATTATTACAAATCATTCTCTTTTATATTCTCTTTTACATTGGAAATGAAATTTTATATATTAAAACATTTTGTTTAATTATTTTCTTGAGAATTTTAAGTTTATAAATTATTATGGAACTTAAAGAAAAACTGAAAGTAATAGTACGCTCGAATGGAATTCTGGAAACCATTTCTGAGGTGGTCATAACAGATTCTGGAGCTATCGGGGAAGGATTCACAACTTTGACACAATTAGTTACAGTAAAATTTGAAAATCCGGACAGAAAGGATTTAAATTGGTTTATAAAAGTACCGCTAAAGTCGGATTCTGTGAGTAAAGTGGTGGATGAAGGGAAGTCTTTTGAGAAGGAAACAAGATTTTTGGTGGATTATGTGCAAGCTGCTAAGAATTTTTGTGAAGAAAAAGGGTAAGGGTAAGGTTTTATAAGAAAAATATTTTGAAATCATGAAAATTTAAATATTTGAGATTTTCTGGTGAATTTTGTATATTTTTATTAGACATGCCGATTTTGTCGACTTTTACCCGAATTGTTACTATGGAGATGATGGTCTAATTGTTTTGGAAAATTTGGTGATGGAGAAAGGATACAAATTGATTAAATTGGATGTGCGCCATGATTTGGAAACTGCAAAGTAAATTTAAAATTAAGACATTTTACAATTTTGAATTAATATTTTTTATTGAATTTGACATAAAAATCAATTTGAAAAACAGATGGGCATTAGAAACATTGGCGAAACATCACGCTCTTGGATACGTTATGATTCAAGAAAACGGAGGTCCGGAAAATTTCTTTAAGATTTTCCCAAATTTGGATTTTGAATGTTTCGATAAACCGGGTTTTATTGAAGCGATGGAACCACAATTTGATACTTGTATTAACACTAATGTCAAAATTTTACAGGTTTCTTTTGTAATTTAAATACAAAATAAGTATGATTTAATTTTGGTGAAAAGCTATGTAAAACTTTTGAAATTTCTTTTTTGTTTAAACTAAAGGCTAGTGGTATTCCTGGAGCAGATATCACGGCAAATAAATATAAAAAATTCTTGGGATTTGGAATGAAACTTTTACTGGATGATTTGGATAAGCCAAGTGATGAGAAATTAAAAGTTTTAGGCCATGGGTAAACTTTCATTAAAGTTAAGACTTAATTAAAAATGACTTATAAATTAATATTTATATATACTTCATTTTATATAATTTTTTAGAGATTATTGGGCTAACAATATGATGTATTTAATGGACAATGAAACTGGTAAAATAAAACATCATGTTGCCATAGACTTCCAGGTGCTTAATAAATAAAATAAATTATATATAATTTTTGGATGAAATATTTTAAAATATTTTTTGGATTTTAAAAGACTTCCAGGTATAATTCTGCTGCCTTAGATTTAGGAAATTATTTATTCACCAGTGTCCAACCAAAAATTAGGAAAGATCATTTACAAGAACTTTTAGAATTTTACAAGATGACATTTAACGATGTCACTCAAAAGCTTGGACACCCGGTGAATTTAACTTTGGACCAAGTTTTCTTGGAATATCGTAAAAAATTTGGGCACGGTTTCTGGAATGGTTTTACGTTGGCGATTGGACCAATGATGAGTATTTATCGGACTGTTGATATGACAAAAGTGGAGCTTAAGGATTGGGCAAGGGTGATTTCTGAATTGAGTGACAAGTGGATTGAGGAAAATCCGGGGGAAATTGAGGAAGTTGCGGAAGAATTGATTATGTGGATGGATGAGTACGAAAGGTTACGGGTTGTCTAAAATATTTAAAAATCTCTGTGATAACAAATATGTAATTACAATTAAATGTTGATGTGATATCAAAACAGTATAAAATTGACAGTAATTAAGTCTGTACATTTAAAAAATTCCAATTAAAGTTAAAACAATATTTAGTTGTTATGTCAGGTACACAGTTAATTTGTTATGATTTAAATAAAAAGTAGAAAAATAAGTGTGGAAAATTTAAAATTAATTAATAGCTAAACAGGCGTCGTTTACACTGCCATCCCCATCATCGTCGTCAGGTACAGCTTCCCAAATTGTGTAGCAATCCCAAATCGCTTTTCCTAAAAATTCCAAATCATTCATAAACCAATTTTTTTAAAAATCAACACTGAAATTTTCAATAAAATTAAAACTTAATTATGATTAAATCTAATTTTAATATACCATGCACAAGTCTTAAGAATTTTAGCATCAAAGTAGCACCAGTTTCTAACGGCAACTCTTTCATTACGAAATCCGGATCAGAAACAAATTGAATCCGAAGTGACCTGTCGGACTCGTCATCAGTCACCAAAAGCTCGCATTCGTCCTTTTCTTTGAGTCTGCATTTTAATGAAATCCTGTGGTCCTTTACAGCTGACACCTTTAAACACAATAAAACCCCGACTTTGATTGAATTGTTTAGAAATTACAATAAAATTTAAATATTAATTATTAAAAATGAATGTTTATTACCTCATAAATTTCGTCGATGATTTTTAAACCCTTTCCCATCTCATTCAATGAAATATCCAAATCATTTTCAGAGATGCATTTCGAATTTATAGAACTCCATTTAAATGTGTAAAAGTACTTGTCTCTTGTTCCGAACAAACAGAGAACCGAAAATGGCGCCAATTTCCTTTGAAAGAATATTTAATCATCAAATTACAATAAAATCTTAGAAACAATTAACCAGTTACTATTAAAAAGCTTACTGTGAAATGCTGATCTTCTCCAGAAAAGCAATCTGTCTCAACTTAAAATACTTTCCTCCACCAGATAAGGTCCCGATAATCTCTAAATTTTCCTCAGGCACCTGAAGAAATGACAAAAAGTCGTCAGAGTCCTTGACCAAAAATAATGCGGGGCTAATCTGTGTCCACGCCTGGAGCACTACAATGTCAATGTCCAAATAAGAATGGAACCGGGTCACGTGATTCCTAATCGTGTTTTTGTTTTTAATGTGATAAGGCACCAGATCCAGGAATAAAGTTTCTGGAACCCGAGTATCCCATGAATTTGGTGCTGGAAGGTCGAGAATCTTTTTGAGGCGTTGGTCGGTGATGATAACTTTGGAACGTTGAACAACTTTGTAAAAATCTGTGCCAATTATCATGGTTTCTGTGGTTCCTGAGATTGGTATTTCTTGCCAAGGCGGAAATATTTTTAGAAAAACGCCTTCAATGATTTCGAGCATGTCTGCAGGTCTGAAAAGGACCCATCTATCCTGCTTTGCTTTAAGATCGTAGGCCAAGGTCTGTACCATTTTGTCTTTGGGGTCTGACATTGCCACCTTTCTGATGAATAGATGGAGGGCTGTGGCGTCATCAAACTTGCCGTTACGGTAGTCATGGGCGAAAAGTCGGACGGAGGAATCGTAACGAGCTTTTATCGCCATGAAGTTTTGGAGGAGGGACGGGACCTCGGGAGAAGGTGCTTCGGAGTCGGAGGAACCTGAAATTTCTGGTTGGCTCGAGGAAGCTTCAGGATCTCTTCTTGGCGATTCTGGATGTTCAATTTCTTCAATAATTGTACGTTGACCTTTGGCTTGGCGTCGGCGTCCAACATGAAACGAGGTTGAAGTATCCTGATGAATCCACATGGACATTGGGGTTCTGACAGGCGAAGATGTCAGGGATTGGGATGAAGTCACCTCTGAAATTTGACCACTGAGATGTTCAGCAGAGGATATTTGGCTGGCTACCTGACTGATTCTTTGACTAGCGCCATAATAATCACCGCAATCGTCAACCGTAGAAGAAGCACGCTTGTTCCTGGAAGGTGAAGATGTTGGCGTTAGGAAACGCCTCCAACTTTTTCTCCTCTTATTCTTCAGCTTGGGAGTTCTGATCGGGGAGCTTTCAACGACAATACTGGACTCAAGACGGTTCACTTCATCTTCTTCTGGAGGAGCATGAGTTGTTGCTCGACTTTTGGAGGTAGACGATCGTCGTTTTTCTGGAGTTTTCCTGTTTGGCAGTGATCTCCTGGGGATGGCAGGAGGCGTCTCCTTTAACTTCCGAAACTTATCAGAAATACTAGAGAGCGCCTTCTTCTCTGCAGAGGTGGACTGATCCTCTCGATCCAAATTGATAAATTTGCGGAGGCGACTGTTCTTGGAGGGGAGTGGGAGCTGAATCAACGCCTCAAGTTCGGGATCTAACAGCACATTACTTTCTTGAGGTGGAGGAGGACTTGAACTTCGTGCTGGAGGATGTGGAGGGGAACGGGCCGGAGCAATGTTAATTTGCATCGAAGAAGTCCGTCCCTTAAAAGACCACATGTCGTCATCATCATCTTCATCATCTCCACCTCGAGAATACAGGGAATCCTCCGTGAATCTTATGGAGGATGATGAGGTGGACGTGGATGGTCGTATTGCCGCTGCAGAAACAACTTCAAAACGGTTTTGACCCTAGCAAGAAATTAAAATGTGGAGATTATTATCACTGTCATGTCATGAATTATATATTTTTAAAGTATTTAATATTTTAACATTTAACTTGATTTTAATTTAATTACCATTTTACCCCGGTCACTATTAACCCTCTCCAATATCTGCTTCTCTCGAAGCGCACTAAAATAACTTTTACGGTGTCCTTTCATTTTGATCTCGAACCTCAACTAAGACATCAACGTGTCCATAACTACGGAGTACGCAGGGACCTTACAAGTGTGAGATCTGCCACTGAAAATTTGCTCGGGAAAGATACGCTTTTACTTTTTTGCAATGTTTTGATAAATTTCTTTCCCGCTCTCATATTTTCAAAATCTGTGTAGTAAATTGCTCAGTGTCCTCCAATACCCCAGTCGTTCTAGCAGATGTTCAATGTTTACCTTTTCGCATTGATTGAAAATGAACACATGGACCAGCAACGAAGCAAGGTGCTTGCTAACTTGCTCATTTTAATCATCTGTTCCTCTGGTAATTGGACATTTAAAATTAAAAGCAGGTGCATGCAGATTTGGCCATTTAGTTAGTTAAATGCACTAAATATGTGAGAAAAGAGTGATCTCATTTTTCTGTTAAGGTGTAAGTTGCTGATGGGAATTCTTATTCAAGTTAAAAGTTAATTCATGAATAAAAGTAGTGTCAACTGTCCGTCCATACTTAATTGCGGCTTGGCTTGGGTTTGGGTGTGCGGGTGGTGGTAGTTATCTGGTAAGTTAAAGTTAAAGTTAAATGGCTGATTAAATGTTTGTTTTTTGCAATGTAAATAAATAGTGAATCGTATAAAGTTAAAATCTGCTCATATATTTAGGATTGAGCTTATCTTCTTAATGGTTATCGACATCGTCATAGTGCTCTCACGTGTCAACTGAATGTTCTCTTGATTTTATAAACTATTTTTTCACGCTTTTATGTAATTTAAATGTAGTATCAATTAAATTTTTTTAAGTCGGGAAGAGATAAATGATGACGATGAGCAGACAAGTGAAGTTGGAAGTCAAGTGACCTTGTCTCTGTGATTAATAGTTTTAATCCTTTTTTTATCTGTAGAACTTGAGGTTGAACATTTAAATGTTGAAGTTGTGAGTAGAAAACTTAAATATCGGCAATTTTATTAGACGATTGTAATTTCATGGTTCAGGAGAGCTTACGTGACTTTTTAAACTTTGTTAATAAATTTTTAATGATTTATTAACTTTGTCTCACTTCATATTATTTTCTTCAGATAATTGATAACAGAGAAGACGGAGAGGCTTCAGTTTTGCTGCGGCTTTCTTTCCTTTGGAGAAACGGACTCAACTTTTAATCATATTTAAGTTTAAAAATTTTACGGTTGATGGTTAATGGTTGAAAATTAAATCATTATTTTTAAACGGTCATGTCGTTGGAGCCATGTATACCCCTGCCGCTGGATCAAGAAGCGCTTGATGATGTCGTTGATAAAGCTAAGGACTGGGCCCTGATGCACGGTAAAAATTTGTATTAAAAGCTAACAATAAAAAAGTAATTAATATTTCAATTTTTTTGGTAATAATGCCATTAATAATTATTCATTTATTCATAATTAATAGGTGTCGGGATGCGTCCAAAAGCTAATTTTGCCACAGAATCCATTTCATTCGCTCCGTTTCTATTGCTTCCGTCGTCCTTTCCGAAAAAAGAGTTCGAAAAGTCCCTTCGACTCCAGCCTGTTCTCAATGAGCTCGTCCACAAAGTCGCACATGACTATGAATTTCTGAAATCTACCTTAGAAAAGTAAGCAATAATAGTTAATTAATTTGCCATTATTATCATAATTATATTGTTTTAAATTCTAATTATGCATTATGGTTTGATCATGATTTTCAGTACCTGCAAAGTAGACGACTTCACACGACGACTATTCCAGATTTATGAAACTGTTCGATCTGAAGGTGTAGCTCAGGTAAACAAATAATAACTGGCTTAATTAGCAATTAATAATTAGTTTAAGTTAATAATTTATTTTAAAAAATAGTTTAGATTTCTTCGATAAATAATAATTAGGGCAAGAGGCTCAGGCTAGGTAGCTTTCAATAATTTAAAAGCTTTATTTTTCGTCCAGAATTCAATTTCTTAAAGTTAAATAGATTAATAGGTAAAGTTAGTTTAAAAAAGATAAAATCTAATTAACTATCTGTGATGCTGAATGAAAAATGAAAGAGGATTTCGCTGGGACTGGTCCGATCCGACCTCATGCTGGAGAAAGATTGTTACAAGTGCAAATCCAATAGATCTGATGATGATAATGGTCCTTCAGGGCCTGAAGAAGGTTCTTCTCCGTACTACTGTTGTTGGCGACAAGTTGAAGTGAATACAATTGCATCAGGTTTCGGATGGTTAGGACCAGTCAGCGCAAAACTTCATTCGTAAGGAGGACCAATTAAAAAAACTTTAATTAATTATTTTTCTTTAAATTTGTTTTTACTTCTTTTCATCCCTTTTGTAAATATTTTTTTTAAATTGGGAGGTCGCAGGTCAACTTTTTCTTTAAATGGTGATGGTTATGTATATAATTTTTGATAGATTTTTAGCCAGGTTCAGGGCCTTAAATTCTGCTTCAAAATTGTTGAAAATTACAATTAAAAAATACAGCTAAATATTTTAGGTAGTCTTCTAATTTAACTAATTTTTATTTTCCATCGTGTAGGAGGTTTCATTGGGCCTTCTGCGCTCGGATTATTTCTATGATGAGCCTCGAAAGTCGGTGAAGCAGGTGGAGATCAATACTGTCGCCTCTAGTTTCGGTGCTCTCTCCACTCTTTTAGTTGACGCCCATCGGTACTTTTTAATCATAAATCAATTAGCTTTCTTCTTCAAGGACAATTTATTAATATAATTAAAAATACTAATTTTATCTTCATTTCCTTCTTTGATATGTGACAGGCATGCTAATTATATCTTTTTTTCTCTGTGTATTTGGGATTTTTCTTTTTTAAATTTTCCTCTTGAAAATAGTTTTCTTTCCTTTTTAAAATACTTTATTACTGCTCAGTTCTTCAGCATGTTAAGCTCCGTAAAAAACTGATAAGCAGTAGGTATTAAAATGTAAAACGCACATTTTCTATTGACATTTTATTGTACTAACGAAAATTATGTTTTTTTTTCTGTTTTTAGGTATATTTTAGCTGAATTAGGGCATATTGAGAAGGTCAAACATGTAAGTCCAATTTACATTTTGTATTTTAATTGTCATGTGTCAAATAGTTAATATTTTGTTAATTAGTTTAAAAATTATTATGAATTTTAATTGTAGTTGCCAGAAAACAATGCACTTCAGGGACTTTGTGGAGGGATGCTCAAGGCCTGGGAGTTATATGACAGTTACAGGTAAATTGTTGGTAAAATTAATTATCTTAATTCTATTTTATATTATAAAGCTGGAATAGTGAATTTTAGTATATGTGGTAGTTATATGTTTTAATTATTTTCTATTTTTTGTAGTGCTGCAATACTATTTTTGGTGGAGGACGTAACTTATAATATCTGTGATCAAAGATTTCATGAATTCGAAATCCGTAAATTAAATCCAACAGTTAAAGTCATTAGAAAAACGTTAACAGAAATTGGGGAAAGGGGAAAACTAGATTCTGAAAAACGGTTATTTATGTAAGTACAACTGTTTTATAAATTGAGATGACCAAATAATTATTTTAACGAATTTCCTAATAATTTTGCTCTATTTTCTATCGTTTTATCTCCATAGAGATGATAATGAAGTGGCCGTGATCTATTTCCGCTCCGCCTACGCTCCCGACCAATACCACTCCGAATTAGAATGGAATGCCAGGCTCCTGATGGAAAGGTCCTTGGCAATTAAATGTCCATCAATCCATTATCATTTAGCTGGTTGTAAAAAGGTTCAGCAGGAACTTGCTCGTCCAGGAATCCTGGATAAGTTCATATCCAATCCGGAAGACGTGGAACAAATCAGTGGGATTTTTACAGGATTGTATTCTTTGGACAAGGTGCCTTCTCCTTACATATTCTGCTCATCACTTTAATTTTTTTAATTGTAAAAAAATGTTAAAACAATTTATTCAATGTTTTTAATTGGTTTACAGAATGAAACTGGTGATGAAGCGTTAAGTATGGCGTTAAAAAATCCGAACAATTATGTCCTGAAACCTCAGCGGGAAGGGGGCGGTAACAATATTTATGGGGAGGACATTGCAATATTTCTGGAGAAAATTAAGGACTCGGATGAACGCAGTGCCTGGATTTTAATGGACCGGATAAGCCCTCCTTATCAAAGGAATTATATGATAAGGCCAACGTTGAAAGAGCCGTTATTTACTGATGTTGTTAGTGAACTAGGGATATTCGGGGTTGTGATTGGGTAAAATATATCTTTTTAAATAAAAATTTAGCAATTTAATTGAGCAGTTTGTAGTAAAATATTATTTAATTGTATTTACAGAGATGCCACCAAAATTGTAGTCAACGAGGTGTCAGGTCACATGCTAAGGACCAAAGTTTGTTCGGCAAATGAGGGCGGAGTTGCTTCAGGAATGGGGGCCCTTGATAGTGTCTACCTCGGACTTGAGGAGACTCCATAAATGTAATAACCAATTTTGCAAGTACAAACTTTAAATTTGTTTTTTATAAAATGATGGACATTAAATTCTAAATAAAATCTATTTTACTGCTGGGCAGTGCAAAAAAGAGCGTAAAAATTAATTGCAACTAATTAACTGATGAAATGTTACCGAAAAAACTGTTAAATTGCTATTTTGTTTTTTTATTTACAAAAATAATTATTTTTGTGTAATGACAAAAGTGATGAGAAACGCTTACAAAATAATAAAAGGTTGATTTTTGATTTGACAATCGGAAAAATTAAAAGTGAAGTGGAAAATATTTAATTGAGATGAAAGGTAGTTAACTAGGCAGTCCATTTAAGACATCGAGTTTCTTGATGAGTAGATAAGCATTTAAGAGAACAGTATTTTCCTCCACATGGAATACAGTTGTAACCGGAAGGGAATCCACAAACGCTGCAAAAGGATCTTGGAGGAAATTTTGATGAAGGTGCTCCAGCAGTGGAGTAATTAGGACCTTCCAGATTTTCTAATTGTTCTTCTTCGATAAGTGTATTGATAGCTTTGCGGTATCTTAATTTGAAGTATTCTGAGGATCGCTGTTTCTTCTTCTTTGCTGCAGGCCCTTTGTCGTTGGATTCCTGGAACTTGGGCACCTTCTTGCTCATTACTGCCATTAAAAAACAGAAACAAACCAAACAAATTAGCTTTTAAACTAAAGATTAACCAATCATAATCATCAGTAATTAAAGATAAATGACAATTAAGTTCCTTACCCAAATCAGCGTGAGGTTCCTCATGAGAATTATCCTGTTCCAAGGCCTCCAACGCCTTCTTCTGACGCCTGTAACGGGCTGCCGGGTCAAGAATCCTGGCGCTGCTTGTGATTCTCTGCTCTCTCATCGCCATTTTTTTCTTTTAACTTAATTACAATTAAACTTTAACAATAATCTTGGCACAATCTTTAACTGTCTTTTATCATTTACTCATGAACTGGTACACTAATTTTGTCCAATAACTCATCAATCTTTTCCTGGAGAACTTTAATAATATCTGCAGAAACAAATACGTGCGTTTCGTCGAGGTCGTTAAGTACAAATTTTCTTCCCAGGGCTTCACGTTCGTCCAAATGGAGAAGAAACTGCTTCATAGCAGGATCACTGAAAAACCGTTAGACATATTGAACTAATAAATAATTAAACTGAAAATTATCAAAACCAAAAACCGATTAAAGACAAATTTCAAACTACCAAACAAAAAGACATAGCAAATTAACCCAAAATATATTTAAATATTAATTACCATTCAATAAGCACGCCTTTAGTGACGTTAACCATTATAATGACAGTTATTCCGCATCAATTACCGTTAAAAATCAGCAAAAACCGTTAAGAAACCTTATCACTTAACCGTCACCGACAACTTAAAACTCAAACTGCCAAACAAACAAACATAATCATCAGCAGCTCTCAACACTAATATTTGAACAAAGTATTTAGCGCACTTACTTTGGGGCAAGTTGATAAAAAATGTGCATGGATTTTAGAGGACAAGATTTCCACTGCTTGAAATCAACTGTTTTTTGTGTTGTTTTTAAATAAGCACGTAAACAAATGCACATGTTGTCTTGTGTTTGTGTCTTGTTTTGTTTTTTTCGAACCTTTCACTTTTCGAACTTGAATTATTTATCATTTAGTTAATTACAGAGATATTTAAATAGTTAATCATAATTTATAATTAAAGTCTGAGGATGAGCGTCCGGAGGAACGTGTTCCGGTGTCCACTCTCCTATTATTATGGAGGCGTTTCTGTTTCTTCAACTCCGAGCTCAACCGCTTTTCTGGGAGGAAGAGGACGGGACAACTCCTCCAAGTTATTGTGGAGGAATTTGACAACTACTACGATTGCAAGTGGAGGAAACAATATCTGGAGTCAACGGCAATCTCCGCCTTCTCAATTTATAACGACATCTTCCTCCAAGTCATCCACAACATTGTGTTCATTGTCATTTAACAGTTACCTCCTTCAGGAAGTCCGGAGGAACAGGTATCCTCCAATGTCGTTGGGCGTTAGATTCATGAGCAGTTATTCAGGAGGAGGAGGAGGGGGAGGAGGTGATTATGATAGCAGTTTACAACAGCAAACATCCCTCCCACCGATAATGAACTATCCTCCAATTGTTTGGCCAAGGTTTATGAATGCAATTAGGAATTGGTTCTTTATCAATTTCATCATTAAGCCGTATTTTGATAAGGAGTTTTCAATGAAGGAGTTTCTCGTAGGGGCTAAGCAGGTTCGACCGTTAAAACCGTTAATAAA
The DNA here is from genome assembly GCA_034694325.1 of Entomobrya corticalis. Taxonomy (NCBI): domain Eukaryota; kingdom Metazoa; phylum Arthropoda; class Collembola; order Entomobryomorpha; family Entomobryidae; genus Entomobrya; species Entomobrya corticalis. Next base: position 12,391 of record JAQFYG010002052.1, read on the forward strand.
ATTTAAACGTATTTTAAATAATTGATTGATATTTAATTACATAATTTATTTTCTTTATTTTTAGGCAACGGCGCTGGTGGCAAATAAAATGTCAGAAGGGAAACTGGAGGACTTGGAGGGTCTTGTGGACCCAACCGCCTTGGCGCAGATTAAGGAGTCATTGTCGAAATTCACAGTATTTCAGCAACAGCTTCTTAAAATTGCCGCTGAAGATATTTTCTTCACTTTTCCTTACCAAATCGGGATAATTATTCCTGATACTGAAGACAACGATGAAAATCCCAGAGGTTAGCTCCAAATTATAATTTAAAACGTTCATCAAAAATATAAAACGGTTATAATTATTTAATAATTATTTATATTTATTTTTTTTCAGAAGAACAATATGCAGAAGGAGTAGTAAAGCGACCCCCACAAACCCGGCATGTCGAAATCACTATCAGTTTACATGTTCTTCGCGGCGTCGGTGAAAAGTCAAAGGGTCAAGAACTGGGACCTAACAATTTCAATTTTCAAGAATTCGCGCAAGACGAAAGGAACAAATTAAACTTTATGGTTTGCAATTACCGCTTCTTTCGGGATTTTACTGAAGGCTCAGATCCAAGTTGGATTATAAATATGGTTAATCAATTCCTCCCTCTGGAACTTTCTGCCGCCGCCGCTGCGAATGCAAACCGGAAGTAGCTCTATAGCATAATGTGAAATATGACAATAAATTTAAAATAAAAACAGTCAAAAATTTTGTTTTTTGTAATGCAAATTAGTATTTAATATAAAAACAAATAAAATGAATTATTTGACAACAAATTTTCATGTATTCGAGTTCAAGTTTAAATCTGTTTCAAATTGCCCCACAAAGGTATCAAATAGGCATATATAGTGTTCAAGACTCAAGAAATGTGAGTGAACTCTCCTAGAACTTGCGTTAAATCTCAAATCATATCCATTCTACATTGGAAATATCCAACAAAGGCTTCGTCCTATCCATCTCTTTTATAATGACTCATACGTAAGATTATATGGTCGCTATACATGTTCAAAAACTCTAAAGTTCTAAGATGTGCCAATATACTCCCCCAAAATTGCCAGATGATAGCCAATAGGGAATAGAATAGACACATGCCGTTCCACGTTCTTCCCCTTAGACACCATTCATATATGGACTCCCTTTTTTATTATTTCGTCGTCCCTAATGTCCCTATCTCTCTACTTTACTTTAAACTTAAAGGTATACCACTGTACAGGAAGTATACTTGCCTAATATCTATATACACATAATATTCTCTTTTTTCATCATTATTTTCCCATTATAACTAAGATATCTGCTTGTATATTTCCATTAGATTTTAAATGTATTGCGTGTTCTTCTGATTCTGATAGTTGATGGTATACACATGACTTGCTCTGAACTGAAAATGTTAGTAACAGGCAGACATGCAATCTCTATAAAACTCTAAACCAAGTTACTAGAGACTAGATATTGCATTATATGGACGTCTATGTTATATTTATACGAAATGCATGTATGTTCTTCTGAGTATGAGGAAATGAACTAAAAGTTAAAGTTAAAGTTGCACACACAAATAATAAATATAAACAAGAAAACAAAGCAAATATTAAATAGAAAGCTGTATAAAGTATATGAAAATGTTATATGGATATATATACTACCACCACAGGCAAAACATTGCGTATACTGAAAAATATTAGCTCAAAGTATTGTGTAGTTCGTTCGTCACAGTATAAATTGTTACAACATTAAGGCAAACATATATATAAATATTTATAGATATATGGTAAATCTTTTACATATATAGGAAGTTATCTATTTCTTTTTATTCTTAAAAACACCTTGCATATAGTATAGTTTTTTTTGTCGAGGTTGATGTAAGTTATATACAGTATTTAATATATATATAAATTTTATATTGTATATATGTATACTTGAGTAATATATATTTTTTATTTCACAGAAAAAAACAGCAGAGCAGACTGACTTAGCTACTAAACTTGTAAGTTTTTTTGTTGGAGTGAACATCACACAAAGAGACGACCAGATAGAATATAATATTGAATTTATTCACTTCTTCTCTTTAAAAAGATTTTTGTTCCCACAGAGAGCCAACAACTCTATAAAATAATATTATTACACAAACTACAAGCTTATTATTAAAAAATTATTGCATTGTGAATTGTGAACTCAGCCAGATTAAAATTAACTTGCATTGAATGCAGATTGCAGACTTAAGCAAGATTGAGAAACATTAAATTTCTTAAGAAAATAGTTTTCTGTAAGAAATATATATATTTTCAAGTTGAATTGAAAAAGTTTAAACTATAAATTTGTTGGTGGTGGTTCTAATTTAAAGAATAATGAGCCATTGAGCTCAATATAAATGACTTTTTAGTGATTTTTGAAAACAATTTGATTAAAGTTATTTTGGTGTTTTGAGTGTTAAAAATTTAAGCATATTTTAGTGATATTCCGCTACTTTTGGAGATCAGAATTTTTAAAACATTATTGTGATATCATAACTGTTCGAAAAAGTATAGTTCGAAAAGAATAATTTGGAGTCGTTAAGTTGGTAAGTTGATTTGTTTTTTTTTTGTATCGAGAAAGTTGTGCAAATATTTATTTTTGTTTGCTTTTTTATCTGTGTTTATTGCGCAAGTGTTTGCCTTTTTATCAATACTTGATACTGCGACTTATCATCATTTTTATTTGGTTTATCGAAGAGTAAAATAACCTGAATCTGAATCTTTATTTGAATTTTTTTGAAGTCAACGGTTTTTCCACTGAATCTGTATATAAATAACAGATACGTTGTTGCTTTTAAAAGTGTGTTATTTCGCAGTAATTTTATTTTTGAGCTCAGGTTTAGTTGTTAGTACAGTATATATTCTTAAAGCACATATTTGGCACTGATATCATCATCGACGTCGTCACCAAATATTTTTTCTTTCGAATGTGATCTTGTGCTTTTTTCTTGGCTTGGTATCATTTATTTTTGATAAAAAATGGCGTTAGTACTTTACAAAATATATTGAAACACAGTAAGTCTTTCATAGAAAAATAGTGAGAAAGGCTTTGAATTTTGTTATAAAATATCACCAAGGAAATTAGTTTTATGGTTTAGTTTTTTGTTTTGCATTTTCAGGTTCTAAAATAGAGCAAAAGATTTAAATATATTAAGCATTTATGAATACATATTTTAATGGATTTTGGTTCTAGTTTAGTTTTAAGTTGAAGTTCTAAAACCAAATATTATGAGTAATTAGTAGAATGGAATGATTATGATAATTGGTTTTGGTTTACGTGGTGGGTATAGAGGCCAAGGACTTTTTCGTGGCTGAAAAGACTTTAACTTTGAACTTGAGTGAGGATACGATACAATTTTTAGGGTCCTTCTAGAAGTCCTTCTTTACTTATCTCCTATCCTATCAATGTATTAAAAAGGCAGGACCTTTTGCAGGCATTGTTGGTATCTGATAACGTAGAAGTTTTAGGAAAACAGGAAGGATGCGATAAAAATGATGTGCATTCAATACTGTATATTGTCATAAGGGTTAAATGAATTTAGACAATAGATATAAAGGAAGTACACTGAAGTCCACAAGAAACGGGTTAAAATTTTATGTGAAACATTAACAGATTTACAGAGAGATCTGCTTACTGTAATCTTGATCTTTATCATTGTCAAATCTAATGCAGCTGCTTAAA
>JAQFYG010002053.1:0-16097 GCA_034694325.1 Entomobrya corticalis
GGGGAAAGTTAGGTACAAATAGGAGACTTATTCACATGAGCAAAAATGCCTTCGCTTCAAGCTGCATGTACAATATAAGGTAGCTCCAACTAGCTGCTTTCTTCTTGCAAGTTTATATAACCTGGAAAAATGTTTACTATGCCTTTGTTGCCTTCACCACTACCAACAAAACACACAGGAAGTCGTCATACTGAGAGCTTAGCATCAACTATTCTATTCGGAATTCATGAGAAGAAAGAAGAAGAGAGAGGGTAATATAATGACAATGGTGGATGGTGAAGGAAGGTATAATACTATAGCAGCAGCACACAGCTTTAACTTTCAACTGAAGAACAGATGACAGAGATAAACACGTCAACGAAGAAAATTAAAAAAATTCTTTCTTGTATTCTCATCCTCCCATCCTCTGCCTCCCTACTCCTTACTTCTGGAAGAAAAGTCTTTTTGACAAAATTTGTCGCTTTAAGAGCTTTTAAGCATGCATATTTATTAAGAGTAAATCCAAAAAATCCCTACAATCATTCATATTAATAAACTTGTTGTAAAATTTTTATATTGAAGCCCATAAAAGTGCGTTGGATGGTAACATGTATACTCACTTGAAAAGTGCTAAAATATTCAATAGTAGCACTTTTACTGCCACTCTCTCCCATCGTATCTCACTTTCTTTTAAAAGAACTCAACCATCATGATGATGATGTGTTCTCTCATACAAGCCATATTTCACCATTCTGACTGGATCTCGGTGACTGGCATATGACAAAGAACTACGTAGCGTTGTCTCGCAACAGAACAGAAACTATAAAAGAGTATATTTATAATGTACATTCCCCAACATAAACAAATATCTGACACTACTTGCTTTCTAGAGAGGCTAGTGGCTTATGTTTGATATGAACTTTTCCCGAAATGGATATAATAATAACACGTTCATATTTCGAAATCGAAATATGTGGTTTATACGATTCATCCACTAAATTAAAATTGATATACTTTCAGAATTTCTTCATTGTTTTCGTTTCCCTTGAATGAATACCTCACTTCACGAAATTGTCTTCTAAACTGAAAAAGAATTTCATTGAAATGGCTTGAAAAAGTACTGCAAAGTTCAGAATATTTTCTTTATTCAGAAATGTGAAGCTTTCACTTTCTTCGTAGAGTTTTACTACTACTTTCGTTTGTTTCGTAGAGTCGAAACTGGGTGATAAAGTTTTACGAAATATTGCTCTTTTACTTTATCCAGACACAAGTCCTTCAATAAACTTTTTTCAAACTAAAAAACCAAGCGCACATCATCAAAATTGTTACCTAGAATTGAGTCAGCCATTTTTATTTCTTGCTAAACTGCTTACCCTGAAAAACGGTTGAAGTAAAAATTATGAGTTATTTAGTGCTTATTATTGAGAGAGGAGATTACATGATATTACTATGAAACCTTACTCTAACTTGCACTAGTTTGCAAAAAAATGAACTTCATTAACATGGTAAACGGCTATTGGAAACTAGACAACATGGCTAGCCACTGCAGGCACATATATACGAGTATTGATGTAGCAATAGTATACTTTTCCAAAGAATCGATTTGTTTTGATAAATGAATTCTTGATGAGTTCCAATATGAGTTAGTCTGGATGTTTTGTCGAATTTCCCTTCTCATATCAAACGGTGCCAGGCATGTTGTTTACAAAACTTTTCTTTCTCTCTCTCTCCTCTTTTGTGCTATTACACAGTTCAGTGTATATATACACGATACGAAGAGGTGAACAATAAAATGTTCCCACCGGCTTTTTTCTTCAAAAATTCCATTGAGATTGATAATGGATGTGTTGAAGCACCAAGTGTTTCACTTGAGCATATCCACGTCAACTAAAAAAACCTACAAATCTTTCATGCATGTATGAATGCTTCATCATCCTTCTTCATTCGTTTCGTGCACGGTTGAGTCTTTTGGGAATACTCTTGACTGTATGCACAAACGTTTACGAAACTAGCGGTGCTCACTCCTCCTACGTTTCTACCGACACACAAACTGCTACTCTTGTTGTGGAGAAAATGGTAGGAAGAAATAAAGACTGAAAAACTTCTACAAGTAAAATATTTGACAGTGCGAAGAAAAGAGGTAGTAGTAGCAATATATAACAACAAGCAAACTAGAGGCTGTAAGAAATGTTTTTCCCTTTCCATGTGTAAATTTACTCTTGTGCACTTGGACTTAAAAGTATAAAAGCCTGCCACGAACGAAAGTAAAGGGATAAGCCACGACTAGAGACCTTGTGAACTCGTCAAATTACACAAGAAATTACATACATACACACGCATGTTCACGAACGTAAATTCCTATTGAAGAGAACTTGACTTTATTTTCTTCTTTCCTGTTTATTTAGCTATCCATTGGCATGTTTGATTGACCATGTCCATTCTATCTAAAATGTTGTCTATCATCAGTTTCGAAAGATGGGAGTGCATACTTTATTTCCATCTTCAAGAAACGAGATGTTTCTTTCAGAAAATTTAATGCTTACAACTTTTCTTTAACCGTCTAAGGATCCCGCTTTTCTGAATGATGGTGATGATGAGGCTCCTAGGTTGAGTTTCTGATTCTGATAGTTAAAGTCAATGTGATAACGAGCGGTCCCCACATAATTTCATTTCCTGTTTTACTGTCACTCGTACTTTTCTCTGGTCATAAATTCATATTGCATCATGCTACAAACAATTGAAACTATGCATATTACATTTTCAGACAAGCGTTTGATTGACGATGTTGGGTAACAAGAAATGGCAACAATATATCAGTTTTACCAGATTATGTCACACTGTTGTCCTCATGGTGGCATATCAAGACTGACGTAGTGTACAATTTTTGAAGTACAGGTTTGACATTATTATGTGTTTTAAAACACTTTAAAACAGTTATCAAGGGATACCATGTACTAAACCGATGTTATATTTGTTGCTCAGTAGAAGTGTTGAAATAAGTATAATGTTAATGCAAAAATGAACTGACCAGGCCGTCGGCAAGTAGCGAGAAAGGACTAGCAGAATCTAAAAATGGCAAGTAAATACTTATGTTTGTTTCCATTCAGCAAGCAAAACTGTACGTACACAAAGCCGATATATTTACCTCTTGAGATTGTGTGTACACAGTAACGAGAGAGATTTGAGAAGCAGCGGAATCGGTTTTGTGATGTGGCAGTGACACTTCGCGTCCTGCTCTCACAATGATGCTTCACCTATCAGCACGACCAACAACTGGCCACTAGTCATTTCCCTTTTTTCTCTCATTCAAAGTTGTCGTTTTTGCTACTGGCAACTCTTTTTTCAATCTGCAAATATGCACCGGGGGAAAGAGAATATACACCAAATGTACATAGTATGTACATCCGAGACTTGTTTTTAAATATGAGAACCCATGACAGTTCTGATGTTGTTCTTGTCGTAATATAGGGCGACAGTTATGACAATAGTACCTTAAAAAGAGTACGATGAGGAAGCGACACAGTATTCAAGTATAGTTTTCTTGCCACGACGAGCTACATGTCGGGCATGTCGCGTAATGGCTCGGTGAAATGCTGGTCGAATTACCGCTTCTGAATATCTACTGCTTTTTGATGTTGATGGAAACGTAGAAGAGAAGAATATTATGTAGTTTTTAAATCACCCCAACAACACTCGAATAAACATTCGCTTTTCACCATGCCCAAGGGAATTACAAGGAGAGAGTGAAGTTATATTATTATTACACATGGAGCAACTTGGCAGTGGGGGTGGAGGAAGAGATGGTGGTGTGGTGGTATCGCCATGAGTGCTAAAAAGTGTACTTGATACATTCATGCTGGTGGCGGCGGCAATGATGCTACTATTGCACTACTGACTGATGCTCCCTTATTTACAAAAGAGCCTTTTAAAACTTAAAAAAGAATACTGAATGCCGACGGTAAATGTTTGTTTGCAATATCATGACTTCCTCTTCCGTTTAAACACACATATAGGTACTTATTTAGCACATAAAATATGATATGCCTCAGCAAAGTTGAAATGGGCGACAGACAGTCATACAAGCAGGTACTTGGTTGGTAAAGAGATGAGAGGGAAGACACTACCTTTATATCTTGTACCCACTTTCACTTCTTCTCGACGACACAACAAAATGCATTGCAAACTTCTATTGCCGGTTGAAAGCAGATATGCAAATATGCAGGTTTGATTGTGTGTGTACCTTGTTTTATTAGAAGAACTAGTAAAAGTGGCAGTGTCATTACTACGTGCTGTTGTACATATGTGTGATGTGTGCCATCAAAGGAATTTACATGGCTTTTAACGTACCCGTTTTCTGTGCACTACTTACTGGTTGAGAGAGAAGAAGCAGAGTAAAATCCGTCCGTAGGGTGTTGCAAATATTCTCTTTAAATCGGTCATGCCAGTAGTACTAATACACAAGGTAAAGTACACAATTCTCTGTGTTAGCTTAAACAATTTTGTTTTTCTTGTTGTGTGTGTGTGCAATACAGACGGTGCAATCATCAGTGAAAGTTGCTGAGAAATCCAGAGGCATAAAGAAGAACATCGCACTCCTCAGCAGAATAAGAAATTGTAGCATGCACGTAGACACGTAAGCATGCATGTATTTGGATAACACATTTAACCTATTATAATAATAATGCTTTTAAAAAGATGTTTAAAGTAACACCCTTTTTGTCTGTCTGAAACTGTTTTCTTTACGTATGTTTTGCAAAAAGAAAAAAGGAAGATAAAATGCCACTATTTTAGTATAAATGATAGTATCGGCATGAGGACGAATTCTTAAAATACCATTTGTTTGCTTCACATCTAACACAAGTTTTACTCTATTTTTCCGTTTTTCAACTTTCTACCCAACAAACCGTACACTTTAAATGCACATATTGACGTACATATTTTTAGCATTGCTAATGATGGCGTGTTGGCTTAAATAAATATATATACATGACGAAGAAAAAGATAGTGCAATAATAATAGTATAAAAACGCTTGTACAACTGCTACTGCTAGCTCACTTATTCAATTGCACAACCAAACAACATTTTGCAAGACAAATAACGTTTTTACGATATCAAGCGCATATATATTTATATAGCTATAATAGTTTACGCTGTAGACGTTAAGAAGAAGGTATAAAAACGGCAACATCTATCCGAGATACCTTTCAGCATGCATACACGTCATATACATTGTACCTATAAACTAATTTTTACTTATTTGACCAGCTGTTGTTGTTGTCAATGGCGTCAACATATATATTTCTTTCTTTTGGTAGGGTCTCTCATATTCATCATGGAGTGCAGGAGCAGTTTTAATTCGGAGGCTATGAATATGCAAATAAGTAAGAAAAAGAAAAAATACCGACGACGGACAGGAGCTTTAAGCATCGTCACACACAGGTATCATGGTCTCCCAGTAACCAAGACACGCACATATACACACATAGACACAGACGTTGTACTTACACCGCAGACCGTTTGGAAGGTTGTGATGTTAGTAGACTTTTTTACATGTCAAGACACGAGAAAAGAGAAGACATAATTTCCAGTGATATCGGCTATACCACTTCCATTTTTCCTTACTATTTTTTACAAACCGGTCAGTCATGTCGATGTAATGCATGCATTGGTCCTTTATTACGTAGATGAATCTATTCATCGTAGTTGTCCGATTGGTTTGTTTGTCTGTCTGTCCGTAAGCGCTCTAACTCTTCAACCGTTTGATCAAATCTCTTCGAACTTAGTATATAGACTCATCAGGTCAAGAGCTGCATCAATAGTGATTTTCAGCTTTCAGGGTCAACCGTATCGGGGACAAAAGGTGAGACAAGGTTTTATGTTGACTTAAGGGCAAACTCCCTTTATTGCATATTTTGATAGAGGGGCCACTGTTGATCAACGTTTGTCAAGACACCCCAAATCAAAATCGAACCCCGGGGTCGCCAAGGGTCAAAATTTTTGTATGACATATTTCGATACAAAAGTCAAAACTAGTCAACTTTTGTCAAAGGATCATTGGTAAAATCATAAACCGGGATCACCAGGGGTCAGAAGGAGCCAAAAACTTTTATATATTTCGATATAGGGCTCAAATGTTGCCACTTTACTCAGGATCCACGGGTCAAATTGTATTCTTATGCGGCTGTTTTGGGGTCACAAAGGATTCATCTATGTATTTTCTTCATGTTCGTCATGAGTCATGACTTGTTAATATAAGATTGTTACAGAGCCCGTTGTTGCTGGTTGATGATTTACTAGCAGTTAGTGGGAAAATACTATGACATTTACCTAATAAAACATCATGCGTACAATATTATTATTACAATAACGTGAGTATTTTCCTTGTAAAGTGGCCTGCATGTTATGTGCTCACTTATGTCAGTGTGATGATGATACGTATTGGCATTGGCAAACTACTTCATTTTTAATAACAGCGGCAGAAAAACAAACTCAGAGGAGAGCACTCGCCTGTCTTCCAACGGTTCTTGTCTTTAATAAAACACGTTGGGTCGGTCCGCTTTCTTGTACACAACCCTCACAGCCATGTGCATAATTCAAAGCCCCTGTGTTCATTCTTGCAATCAAACCAAGTGCCATGAAAAAGCACACGCGTCCTTTTTTCAAACAAAATGTAAGTAGTGTGAGCAAGCAATATATTTTACGCTCTAAGCATTTTTATATTGCATTGTAACAATAGATACGTTTACTTTCAGAAAACAAATATTTTTCTCTGTACAGCTCTACGTCATTTCACATTACAGATCTATTTGACATGAATCTCAATCATTTTTAAGGATACATTTTTTAATGTAGAGACGGAAACACTATGCGTATTTGCCCTTTTGTGGGCTCTTTGTTCTCATGAACTTGCACATTGTAACGATAGATCAGTTTTAAAATGCAACTAGAAATACTTCAAGTGTGTACATGTTTTAACTTTATCAGAATCAAAGATTTCTTGTATTATTAGACGCTTTCGAAATAAATAAAAAGCAGTTTTATTTTTATAATTAAAGATGGAGGGGAATCTTAAGCAAAGCTGGATACACGCATATTGAATTTTTGTCAAAATATTGATCCTTTTCATTGTCTTTACAATGATTCAAAGCTCTATTCATTCTGTCTTTTCAAGTAGCATAATGTATCTTCTACGTAATGAAATGCTGTAAGAAAGCTATCAGATAAAAGTAATGTGTTCCAAAATAAGTTCGACTTCATACTTGGTTTCTTTCAGTTTTCGAAGCATCTAGGATCCAAATAAACAAGGCTGCTAAATCGACAAATGATATACTAAACAATAGAACTCCGCTAATAGTGATTCCAGGAAAATTCTTCAATGGATACTTGTTAGTTGCGCAAAAACTTACATAATATGTGTAAAAACTTTGTTTTTATGTGTACCTTGTTTTTACTTTAAAGTAGTGAAGTCAAGGACAGCAAGCATTATAGTTATTTTGAACTCATTGTCAGCTAGTCGTCGCTTATTTGTCGAAGTAAACTTTGCTTTCACTTATCCAATCCGTCTCTTTTTACCATGTAGTAATAATAGCATTTCATTTTAATAATTTCCTTTTGTATTCAGCCAACAGTAATGGTGACATCCTTCTTGTTATTGTTTGTACATTACTTTCGTTGAAATCGAAAAGAGCAAACTTCAGTCGTAAAAGATCAAAGAGGTATTAGCGGCTGGCTAGTCCGCCTATATGAGTTCTACGCCTGAAAGGATACAATTTGAGGCACGTAATGACTTCCAATTTGGGAATTTCGCTAACCATTATTGCGTTGTTTATATTCTATGTTTGTTATGCACAGTTTTGATAATGTTAAATAAGAAACCGCAATCGTTCATGCCGCTATTTTCTATTTCTCTCTTCCGGAGCCGTCATCGAATAACAAAGGATCTGTTCATCTATTTTTTCTGAGTATTATTATTTATGGTATGCGGTGAGTATTAAATGGGAGCATCTACTAATAATCATAGAGTTCAGGCTGTGTATTTGTACATCTCCTTCCTTTTGCGTCGTACAGAGGCGGAACAATGTCCTTTACAGAAATAAAATTAAAGACGATACGTATAAGCGTCTTCGAACTAAAGCTAAATTTATACGTTCCCAGTATTCATATTTATCCGTCGGAGTAAGATGTCAAGAATGAGGAGAAGTGTCTCTTTGACGTGTTCTATCTTTATATCTTACGAGTTGCTTCTAGTTGACAATACTTTCGAGATGATTTACTCGCAGGAAGACATCACGTTTCTTGCTCCCATTTTTGAAGTAATAACTGGAAACTTGTAATCGTAACAGTAAGCCATTTTTAGAGGGCAGGAAACTAGAAAACAATAAGCACTCAAAGAAAGATGCGAGATTTGGTCGTGCCTCCACGACAAGAGATCTACTTTTCTTCATTTTCCCCCTTAATTCATTCACCCAGGTACCGTATGTATTTTTATCACTTTGTCGGTAGCATGCAGTATATGGTGTATACGAACATTAAAGAGAGATGCAACTGACCAAGGAACAAAGATGAGAGAAAAAGATGCTAACAGCTTTAGGAAATGGAAGAAAAATTGTGGCTTACCATGCAGAAGTAATGGGAGGACTGCTATTCCAGTAGTTGTAGAAATAAGATAGGTAGACGAGCTTTCACCAAGTTTGTCTTACTGCAGCTTTTGCTGGGGATGAAACACTATTTTTCCTTCTTTGGCGACTGCTGTTGATAATGCGACTGATGATGATGGTGGTGGGAAGATTTTTTCTAGTGGATATTTGTATATGAAGAAAAGCTGGAATTTTTGTAGCTGGTGATAGAGAAAGTTGCACATTTCCCTAGTAGTGCCATGTATGAAATGCTGTTACAAGAGTGAAATGTTTTTGTAGGATGAAGAAGATGATGTTGATGACGAAGGAGGTGGTTGTGGTGGTGGTGGTGAGAAAGCGTGTACAGTATATCTCTTTCTTGTGTCACAGGTTCCAACTATCATTTTTCCCCACTGTCCCTTCTAATTTGTATGCCTCTTTTTCTGTAAAACAACTTACTCGTAACCGTTCCTTAACTCGTCACGCATTTTTTCCGTTTTAGTGCTTACAATCTTAACGGCGAGCATTATATAAGAACGATAACCACAATAATAAATGAGGATACTTATACATACCTACTATGTGCATATTCTAGCATGTGTCTTAGGTATTGATCGCCACATTGTCAGTTTTGTAATGTCTGTTTGCATTATACTCTCTACTTAGTATAATACTCGTTTTCATTTGCATTCCTCTCAAGCTTTATAGGATCGATCCGCCTAGTTCGGAAAAAATATTCCCAAGAGGTATGTCCGATGAGTGGTTAAAAACTGCCTTCCAAGATTCACTGCTGCTGACGCAAATAAATCCGGTAGATGCGTTTAATTTATTTCTGAAATCATAGTTTAAGAAATAATTATTATAAGACTTTCTACGGAAATGAAAATTCCCTGATCCATTACCCGCCCTATAACTCAAAGCAGTTTATTCATAATGCGAATTCTGTTCTCTTTCACTCTGTGACGGTATGTATTTGTGCTCAACTCATTTGAGCATTCTTTCTCGGCATAAGAAGCAATGAAATTTGTTGAAAGATGTTTCGTATGGATGGAAAATGTTTTCTGTTAGAGGCTGTATCAGTACTACTTTGTTAAAGGAAACAATGAAGCAGGAAAATCCTAAATATGTACTTGGCGTATGACTGCAGTTGATTTTTAAGTAGCTTTTCCAAACAAATGTGATAAGTACTCTAAATTGTTTTTAAACATCTAACTAAACTTTTAGCTCGAAAATGCCAAAACCTTGTTTTTTAGTTTCTTAGCCCTTTCCCCTTATCCTGTTCTACATCTACCATCTACTAAAACAAGAATGATCGGAATTGATATTTATTCTCTCCTACACATTTTCCTTCCTTTTAATAATTGAGACGATGTTTTTTGTGTGAACAAAATTGCTTTTGGATCTACATCTATTCAATGTATCTTTTCTTAAGCTGCTTTCTTCCTTTTCACGAAGCACATGAAGCAGACGATTTATGTATACGTATATGAACGATATTATTATTGCACGTTTGTGAAACTTACTGGCTTTCTCTAAGCTGGTCCATTGATGGCGTTTTAACCGTATTTATTCAACTTTATCAAATGCAAAATCATTCGACTATTCCTCACTGATCTGTTTTTTCTATACTATCTCTCCTCATCTACATGTAAAACAGGTATGTGAATACTCTGTTCCTAGTCGTAGTCTCCTCTCCACTATTCTCCAGTAAAGATCAACACATTATTGGAATATATTGGAGCAGTGGGCTTTTACATTTTATCAATAGTAATTTTGCTGAAAGAATGGAGCGTATTTAAATTCTCAGCTTTCAAAAGAGAACTCCCAAGTGATTAACTAATGATGCCCCGTTTCTTCCTTCCAGTTTGTTATTATTCGATTCAATCCTGCTTTGAAACAATTTGAATCCAAGAGAAAAGGCTATTTATATGCATATAATTATTATATTTGAGTAGCTAAATTAGTCTATACAATGGAAAAAGATATTATTTCATTTTTAGATTAATCAAGATATCAAACCCAGAGGAATCAAGGAAGAGAGAGATAGAGTGAAGGTAATTGAATAGTTTGGAGAAAAACGACACTTTATGCAGACATAATAATTGTATGGATTGTAAATAGGCAATACTTTGGTACTAAATATGTGAGATAAAAATGAATTTTCCCCCTAATTTCTACTTATTTTCAATTGAAAGTAAAAGTAGACACTGAAGGTAATATGATAGTGTACATGTGATGAAATGTGTGGTGGATCGCTAATAGTAGTGCTGAATGTTGTTGATGATGATGATGATGTTGAAGATGACGATGATTATGATGAGGGTAATACTAGTGATTTCTTTTAACTCGTTTCTTTGTTATTTGACCTGTGTGGCAGGAAACAGGAGGAACAGTTTAACTTGGTTACGTACTTGAAAAATGCGAGAAAGAAGAACCAAGACGAGCGTAGAGACAGTTGAGATTAGGTTTCTACCACTGTCCGGTGAAAACTAACTTCCACTTCCCGAAATCATCGCTGTAAAGTATTCGCTGTTGTTGTATTACAGCTCATAGTGTGCGGTGTGGACTTACGGTGGTGAGCTTTTCCTGAACACATTTGCTTTGTATTCCGTATACCAACCACGCAGAGAGTGTCTTCTTCTGCTTTGAACTCGTGCAAAAGCCATGCCAAGATAGTTCACTCCATGCAGGCGATTCCATAGTTGCTCTCTTCACTATTTTCTCTATTCTCCCTGGTTTCCTTCATGCGCAACGGCCTCCAGTTTTCTCGTTCATTTTCCCCTGCTTTTACTTTGGCGTGAATGCTAGTCTTGCTTTGTTGTTCGCAAGAAAAGCTTACACCACCGCACAACGGGAAATTTCTCCTAGAAGACGAACATATCAGACAAAGGGGGAAATGAGAGTCACACAATAATGCGTAGACAAAAGTTCTTAGCTTAGCATGCCGAACAAACGAACGACGTGGAGAAGAGAATAACACATTTTTAGTGACAAGGATGGAGTTAGATAATAAAGATGGTATTGTCAGATTCAGTCAGTCATGGTTTCAGAATTTAATAAAAAAATATATAGTTCCATGCATAATTTTAATTAGCTGTTAGGCGACACATTAAAGCGTTTGTTGACAAGGTTTGCTAACATTTGTTACAAAAAAAATTGTTCACTGCTGGTAATTTTAGGTATTTTCATTGTACCAAGTTATTATGATAAAACCATGACAATTATATATTTCGTAGTTGTAATTTAGTCTTTTGAATTGGCCAGTCTTGATCTTTATATGAAATAATGATAGTAAACAGTATCCACTAGAAAATGCAAATGTTTCACTCAGAAGCTTATTTTGCATATTTTTGATAAAATGCATTTTTGTTGTTGTTTCGTTCCCATACTAGACAAAACTGGTTGTTTGCCGATATTGTAACATGGTTCCTGCATATGAAGCATTTCACTCTGGTCTCCCGTGTGTTTGTGAAAGGACTGAGGAATGATACGTTTCATTTTATATGAAGGTACAAAGACAAAGAACTTAAATTTTGTTTTTTAAAACTAGTAGACTGTTAGACTTGCTTTCAAATGGCCGAAAACGGTTTTGTCGTAGGGTATGTAACTCAGGAATGTTCAATATGAGTTAGATGATCCTATATATATTTACTACTTTGCATTTAAATACGCATTTTGGTAACAATGCCTCCATGATATAAATTGAATGAGTCGTTTTACCAGTATCAGAAGAAACTGGGGCTTCTCAAGATTCAAATTCAAGAAATTATTTTTAGAAATTGTCCCAATTAGTCACAAATGATAAATGGTAACAATCAGCATTGATTAATATTTGTACCATTTTACAGTATTTACTGCTCCTTTTGATTTCAAAATGTTTTCTAACTAGCAATTTTCGTAGCATTTTCTTTGTTTGTAAAAGACATTGGAATCCGTTCGTCTCAAACATCATGTTAAGCATTTATAATATAAACAACAGTCAGAAGGACAAGACGAGTGTGACATGCACATTAGGACTAGTGTCCCTGCCCTTAATATTGTATTTAATACACGCATATTGACTAAATAAGTAATTGAAATGCTTCTGCTAGTACTTGGCTCATTCAAGTTCTTTTTAATCATCATAATAATGATGCAGTAACAATTGTCGCTACTTCACTTTTTGAAGTGTGGAATTAATTCCTCATAATCTTGAAGTGAAGCTAAAAATCACATTGCATCAGCAACCTAAAATAGAACAACCTAAAATAACTCAATTTTTACTTACTTTAGCTTTAAAATGGCTTGTATGATATCAAAAATAATCAACTCTTTCTGCTAACGCCAAATTGAGTCTCACGTTGTTAGAAAATAAAAATGGGGTACTGTCGGAGTCCCTCATCATTACCGGTTCTTACAAGGTAGTACAAAAGTAATTGAGAGAGAAGATATAATAGTTATGTAGAACTAATATGGCTCTACAACATGTCGTTCCTTTGTTTAGACAGGCTATATCGAATATTTTCCACAAATACACCCATTTCCTTGAAATGCATGTAGCATTTGGCACGTAATACTGTGCATGCATGATAATATTAAATATTATACTAACTAAGAGCCTTGAAAAATTACGATAAGTAAAATTTAAACGACCTATGGACCAGATATACTGTTATTTAAAATATTCCCTACTTATCACCAGTTTAAAATAAAACGTAACAATCGAGTTCGAGTTCATCCACATATAAAATCATTTTTATACAGAATGAATACGTGCTTATTAATATTTTTTTAAACTTTTAAGATGGTCTGTTGTATTTAGATGAGTTCCACGCCTGATATTAATTTTGTTCTCTGTATTATGTACTGCTACTGCAGTACCGACAGCTAAATAAAAAGAAGATAAAATTCAAGATATCAATACCAAACCCAAACGTACGGCGCACCGTACGTAATACGCGTACCTTAAATACCCACGACCCACACAGGTAACTTTTCTCAAGAGGATGAAAGATAGGCAAACAAGTCAACATGCAAAATTGAATGGAAAATGAGTGTTCTTGAGCAGCATCGAGCATCTTTTAGACCTTCTTTGTCCAGTTTTCTGATGTTGCACCCAATGCCGAGTACCCAAGTGCCCATCCACTTCTGTACTTTGTGATTTGTGATTCGAATGAACCAATGGTTTTTATTATGATAATTGATGCTGATGCTTAACTCAGAAAACATTTCTTCCAATAAAAGTCAAAAGTAGGAAAGAAGGACACTGCACTGCACCTTCTTCGGTTCGGTTAATTCTGCTCCGTTAGTGGTTTAGTCAGTTGTCAGTCGTCGTTACATGAATATAGTCTAGTCTGTCTATAAAAAATACCAAATAAGTAGAAACTATATTTTATTATTATACTTATTTAAGAAAATGGTGAGTGATTTCATTGTTTTAATATAGTTTTTGTTGTTAAGCGAATAAAATGTTCCTTTATCTATTAATTTCTGGGGTATGTAATTTATGTAGTTTTCACATTTTTCCTTTATATTTTGTAGTTACCTTTCAGGCAGTCAAGCAAAAACAACGGAATGGCAAGTGCTGCACCAAAAGCGCTAACTCGAAAATCAGATCGGGAATCTTTAAAGGCTCCCGACCTGCCATACAATGGCTCAGCAAGCTACTATAGGAGTGCTGCACCTCCTGCGTTTAATCGGTATCCGACACCATTAGCCAACGGATTTCGACAGAGACCGCGTCCAACATACTTGCAGATGTGTGAGCCCTCTTCTAACAGACTCAGCGTTCCAACACAGGGTGGGTTTTTAAAACCTACTCCACCCGTAGGATATGGAAGACCACGACCATTACTATCACCCATTCTTCCTCCAAGTCCAGGTTTAGATCAGGTAATAATCGCAATGCTAAAAATCCAGCAAATGGATAAATAAGTAAAGGGGAAGGTGATTTCAGTATTTGAATTCACCAGTATGCGGTATTTTCCTTTAATTTAAGAATTTAGTTTCAATATGAATATGAATTTTATAGGTTTTACATTTTGATAAACATAGAAGTTTAAGACTGTGTATTTACAATATTAGGATTGCAATGGTTGTTTCCTTTCAGGTTTTAACGGAAATGCGTCCTGGTCCAAATGTTGCTTGGTTTTGCGAGAGAAAAAAGGACAAATCCAAGCTTTGGTCGTATCGATATCTTCTTGTGTCCATATTTGTGCTTCTTACAGTTGGGGTCACTGTTTACAAAAGTATTAATTTTGTTCGAGGTAATTATGACTGTTATACAAATATTAATCATCAATGAAAAACCATATTATAATGTCGAGAAGCCATCAACTTGAAGTTATAATTATAATAAATACGTGATTACAAATGAAATTATGGAAATTTCTTCTTGTTTTATGAATTAGGTGATCGAGAGGGCTATCAACTTGAACTACCGGATGAAACACTGCAGGAAGAGCCAGAAGTTCTAGTCAATGATGTGGATAATTATAGTTACAGAGAGGAGTACATTGAAAAGGTGAGTCAGTTAGCAATATGCTCGAAAGTAAGCCAGCTAAGTTCCTTCGACTTTTGTGCAACTTTGCCGCTTTTATTTAAAATGTATTATTTTGAATTCTTCTTAGAAAGTGGAGCATTCCGATTCAATCATTTTGGCGGGTAATTTCACGGAAGAGTCAGAGTCAGAGATTATACCTACAGTTGCGGCAACCATAAAAATATTGTATTCTATAAATGAAGACATGGAATCTACAGTTGAAGTTATAGAAGGATAAGCATGTTTGGTAGTTTGTGTGTTTAAAATATGGAACTTTGGATGTTAGTTTTCCGTGCTATGAACGCAATTTGAATTTGCATATATTTTAAGTTATATTTTATAAGATGCCTATTATATTGTTCATAATATGTAACACCTTTTAAATAATTTAGATAATTTTAGCAAACAAAAAAACTTTGATTTTAGCAAGTATATAAACGGATTAAAAATAATATTTTTCAATAATATCCATTATGTATATTCCAGTTGATTTTCACTTTTGATGATAAAAGAAAATTTGATTTCGCCATTAGCCAACCTAAAGGCCTATATACCTGAAAGTTTGTAATGATATTTAAGTATACAAAATTAGAGTCAGTCGCCTTCACCTTCGTACTTCGGCTGTGTGCTATCATCGTTTCAGGATGGCTATGATCGTATGATAAAAAGCATTAAAACCTCTCTATAAACAAAATCTCCCTAAAGACCAGCTATTAGTTTCCCCCCGTGGTATTTTACTTGTTAAAATACTCCCTTATAAGCAAAAACTCCCTATGAGGAGCTTCATTTTACCTCCCTTGAGAAGAAACTACCTCTTTATAAACAAAATACTTTAATTTTGACGAACAATTTAAGATTTGTATGCACATTTACCGTGCCTTGATTTCGGAACTACACTTTTTACATGCCTTGATTTCGGAACTACACTTTTTACATGCCTTTGTCTCAGTGCCCAAAATATCTATGCATGTTTTGCGTTCCT
>JAQFYG010002054.1:0-16092 GCA_034694325.1 Entomobrya corticalis
TAGTTAATTATGAAATTAGTTAAGCTAAACCAGTAATATTTATTTTGTACTGTGTGTGTTTGTATTCGGTTATTGTAGCTTTAAAGTATGTTCATGTCGAGTTATCAAAAGTTATCGAGGTATCTCATAACTATCAATTTGAAATGATGATGATGATCGTAATTTCTTGTATAGTTCCTGCACAAAATAAATTCTTAAGTAGTAATTAAAAAATCAAATATTGACTTTCCACATGCAGCTATAGCAATTCATAAGTCTTGGCATTTATGCATAAGAAACATACGATTTTTGTCTTCAGATAACCAGTCTCAGTGCCAAGAAACAACCCCTGACCTGGAAAGTGTTTCTAAATATGCCCAAAAAACCAAAAGGTTCCTGTTGGATTACTTCAGTAATTTTTACGAAAACTGGAGATTTAGGAAACAATAAAGTAAGCCAAGATGGACGACGTGACTTAGCCCTTGAGCAATACAGTTAAGTTATCACTCGTTAACTTTCTTAATGTTCAACCGAAGCCAAACAACTGATAAAATTTCATGATTTTCCGATCGTATTTATACCCGGTTCAATTTTGTGCATTGCTTCAAACTTGTTGCATTGCTAACCGGAAACGGCAGTTTTGTTATAACGACATAATTTCGTTATTAGCATAAAATGTTCGACATTAAATTCAAAAATATGGATCAACATAAAATATTTGGACACTTAATTCAAATATACAAATTAATTGGAGTATTAATCCAAATAAAATCAATTTTCATTCATTAACTTGATACGAAATTTAAAAATCTGCAAATCTACAAACAGTATCCAAAGTTATCCAGTCAAATTCTAAACTTAAATAAATTAAGATCCGGATGTCGCGTATGGACGCCGGGATTCGAATAAGTGAAAGTTACAATCAAAGCAACAAAACCGTTTAAAACGTTTTGCAAGAAAGCCGATGGATAGTGCAAGCGTTATTTTATTTAATATAAATAAACCTAAATGAAAGATTCGTTTTTATTTCCCTTTGAATTTTAACAATTTAACTTTAATTATTATTTAAGCATCTTCTTCCCCAATATCTTCTAAACCTTCCAACTTAATTGTCAACCGTTTCCTAACCTCCTCATGATCATTAAGATGTCCAATCAGCGTCCAATCGATATCATCTTCATTTACAATTACTTCTTCCTCTTCTACCACAATTTCCACCTCTTCCACTTCTACTTTCTCCTCCTCAAACAAAAAGTCCAAATTCATTTCCCCAAAAGTCAATCTTCCCCAAACAACTACCAAAATTACCACAAAATTTAGTAAAATCACATAAAAAACTAACATGGCATAATACAGATACAATGTATTTTCATCCTCAAAATAAAAACTATTCTCATTTTCAAAATCATTCTCATTTTTTCGTCCAAACAAAAATCTCATAAAACCATCTTCCAAATCATCTTCATTTCTTTTATAAATTACATCAAATTCTTTTAATATTCTTTCAACTTCTAAATGATCTGACTTAAATATTTCAATAATTTCCTTTTCATTTAAAACCTCTTTCATTTTCGGACAAATTACACTTAAAAAGTAGACTATTCTTTTTTCATTTTCAATTCTAACATCAACATTAACCCATAAGCCAATTAACTTTTCTAAATGTTCGCCAATCAAAAAACTATTTCTTTGAGCTTCAGGTGCTCTCAGAGCCTTCTTTGATAAAAGTTTAATCTTATCATTACTGTTATTACTCACAAAAATATTTAATTTTGTTGAAATATTATGAACAACTCCATTATCAGATGTCCAATTACAAATAATTTTAAAACAATAGAATGTTCTAGAATATATCTTATCACTCTTATCGAAGCCCATTGAGATCACACCAAAATCGGGGTGAATTGAGAACAAGTTATTACTAGTCTTTTCATTACAATTTCCAGATTCCATTGTATACTTTAGATTCAGGTCCTTATCCTTATCAAAACTATAAATCGCTGGTTGAATAACTTCAGTTCCTTGAAGATAATCCGGAGTAACCGTTGCAGTGTAAAGTCTCTTGACAAACCTGTACCCTTGAACATGCCCTTCTTCCTCCTCCAAATCCACTTCCGGTTTAATAATAATATGAACTTGTTTTCTAGCCTTTTTTGGAGGAGTTTCCCCATCAATCGCCTCCAACATCACTGTATGGTTACCATAGAAACCATCCAGTGATCTTGCCGTTACCAATGCCCATGTTTTATGACCATTTATATTTGAATCTTCGCCATTTTTAACAATTTTAAATAAAGGATCTGCAGCATTTCCAGGGCCTGAAATCATTTTCGTCGAAACCACGTTGGAGTTCAGAGTTCCCTGTTGGTCATCGTCGGTCCAAGTAAACTCAAAAATCCTAAAATCTTCTCCAACATTTTCCCCAACACTAAACTCGTTTCCATGGTAGCCATCCTCCTCAATATCCCCATCCTTCACAACATGAAACTCTGGCCGATGATCATTAACATCCTTAATTACGACTTTAATTGTTTTACTAACAACATGACTTTGACCGTTTCCATCCCTATTGTTATTATCAGTTGCCCTAACAACCAAGTCATAACTATCCTTTTCCTCTCGATCGACAACATCCGCAATCTTAATTAGCCCCGAATCCGGGTTAATTGAAAACTTTCCCCTGGACGAACTCCCATCCAAGTCATAACTGATTTCTCCATACTTTCCCGAATCCTTATCATCCGCACTAACCCTTCCAATTACACTACCAACCGGTAAGTTTTCATCAACCGAAATGTTTTTAACCGTGTCCGTGAAAAACGGCTCATTATCATTTTCATCCAAAACCTCTACAAAAACTTTTACCGTTGAAAACAGCCTTTCCGTTTGGTTTACAGTTGCCATGACAATTAAATCATAAAGACTCTTAACTTCTCTATCAATTTGCCCCACAACATGAATAATTCCTTTGATTGGATCGATTTCAAAAGGAAAAATTAACTTTTTATCTTTATCTTGATTAACTAAAGTATATACAATATTTTTGGGGTCATGAAGGTCCTGATCATCAATGACGGCGGCCAATTTCAAAACTTCTGTACCAACTTTCGAGTTTTCTTTAACAGCCGCTTTATATTCTTTTTGAAGAAACCTGGGCTTCAGGTCAATCACATTTAAAATCTCAATTAAAATCCAGGCTTGATCCTTCTGAGGTTTATTAGTTTCTGCATTTAAATCCTCAACAATTAATTGGGCCCTTAGAAAATCCATCAATTCATAATCAAATGCCTTAACGCCAGTGGTCAACTGTCCAGTTTTTCCATTAATTTTCAAATAGTTTTCCAAGTATCCAAAATCTTCCGTTTTTAATTCATGGTCATTCTTAAAATACGTATAGTTTCCATGGTAATTTATCGAATAACGAAGATCATTATCGGAATCAGGGTCTGATGCGGGTACCATGGTAACATTAACATTTTTCTTTGTATTTTCCGGAATCTTGGCAAAATAAGATGCCTCCAATGATCCATTAATTTTGTAAAGATCTTCCCAATGACAACTGTCCCTTTCCATTTGTCTTTTAAACACTGGCGGCTTATCATTAACATCCACAACAGTAACTATGACAATCGCTTCTTGATCTCCTTTCAAATTTTCTTTATCCAGACAACTAACATGAAATATGTGCTCATTTTCAACATTCCAATCCAATTTTTGACCAGTTGCTATGGTGACAACTCCAGATTTTGGGTTAATAACAAATTTATTATTAGGATTTCCACTTGTGATCATGTAAACTAGATAATTGTATCCTGGCGATGCATCTCCATCAATTGCTGTAACTTTAACAATTTCCTTCCCATCTTTAACGTCTTCTCTAACTGTCAAATTGTAAGATAACTTATCAAATGTGGGATAACAGTCGTTTTTATCAATAATGAAAATCGTCAGCGGCACCCTTGTCCTTAATCTCGGATTTCCTTGGTCACTCGCTTCAACCGTCATGTTAAAAGGTACTCTTAAAGGCGTCACCTTAAGGTCTCTCTTAATTCCCTTAAAAATTTCTTCAAAATCAAAAAATCTTTTCAAAAATAAAACGCCAGTCTCTGCATCAATACTCAGATGTTTTGAAATGTTCACTTTATCTGTAAGGCCCTTATCAGGTACCAAAGAGTACCTAATTTTGCTGTTATTAGTGTTGATTTCATCAGCATCCGTTGCAGTAATCATCAAATCAATCTTCAAATTTTCCTCGTTTTCGTACACTTCCGTTTTGTAAAATTTGGATTCAAATTTTGGAGCGTTATCATTTTTATCCTCCAACATAATTATCACCGTTGCCCTGTCCCCTAATCCATTGCCCAAGTTATCCCGAACTTCAACCGTCATAAAAATTTCTGGTACTTTCTCCCGATCAAAAGCAGACGTTTCATTATTTTTTGTTTCCGTGGCAACCACTTTGATCTCCCCAGTAATCTCGTCCAATATCAGTTCTCTTTCCGCAAGTCCTTTAAGATTTAAATATCTTAACCCTTCCATTCCAAAAACTCCTGAATCTTTATCTGTTGCCGTTACCTTGGTAACGACCGTTCCGGGATCTGGATTTTCAGGGATTTTTACAATGTATTTATCCTTCAAATATTTTGGGGCGTTGTCATTCTGGTCTGTAATGAACACAGTGATATGTGCCTTCGTCCTATTTCTAGCACTGTCTTCAGCAATTAATTGAAATTTGATTTCCTTTAACTTTTCATAATCCAGTTTCTTCGGATTTTTTACCAAAATTTGAAAATTGATCCTTCCAAAATTTTGTTCTGGGGCCACCTCAAAAGTCCCGCTTTTATCATCTCCTTCAATCCTTAATTTTATCAAATCCCTGCCCCCCATGTCGTTATCCCAGACCTCCCCAATCAAAACCGGATATCCCTTCAAACTATTCTCCGGCACCTGACCCTGATAACTCTTATTTCTGAATCTTGGACTGCCCCAAACCTCTGTAACATTTACAATGACTTCTGTCTCTGAATAAGGTGCTTGTTCACTATTAGGCCCTGTACCATTTTGATCTTCAATCGCCCTGACCCTCAATCTATAAATTCCAGCACCATCATGATCCTGAGAACTAGATCCAAAATTCGTTCTGACAATTCCTGAATCAGGTTCCACCTCAAATCTATCATTCTCATTTACAAGTTGATAGTGAACCGAGTTATTAACCATGAAATCCCCATCCACCGCTGTCACCTGGGCAATTTTCGTTAAACGTTTCGTATTCTCGGATATCGTCACATTAATTGGTCCACCAATAAACCTAGGAGGCGCGTCCGGTACATCTCCGACTTTTATTGTTATATTGACCCCCGTTTCTCTTCGAGTCTGATTCTCAGCGATTGGATTATCTTGAGCAACAATGTGGATCACATGTTCCGTCTTTTTCTCATAATCCAGTCCTGACACCAAACTCAGTTCCACCTTATCATCCACCATTTCCAAATTAAATAGCTGCTTATCATCTTCATCAAAAAATCTGAGGAAATAGGTCACCTCCCCATTAGGACCTTCATCAGGATCTTTGGCAAGAAATGTGCTAATGACTTGGGGAACATTAGAATTCTCTTGTATTTCGAATGTGTCATTAAACTTGTCAAATGTGGGGTTATCTAAACAAAATAGTACCTCTTGATAAGCACTTATCTTTATCTAATTATTATTTTTATACATTCTCAGCAGGTCAATTAAAAACTCACTATCGTTGGCATCATTAACAATGACCAGTACACTTTCAAAAATAGATTTCTTTGCCCTCTTGTCCTTCAAATGGACCTGTAAAAAGTACTCCGACCTTTGCTCCCTGTCCAGGTCCTTTATAAGCATCAGATTGGATTCTGTTGTAGACAGCCTGGCCATTTTGAAGGCTCCATCTTTCATGGATTGTGGCTCTCCGCTTAAACTGAATATGAGGGCGTCACCGTTCCAATCATGACCTTTGAACTTGTAAAGAACCTTTCCAGCTTTGGGTGTGGGGCCTTCCATCAGGTTCAGAATGATATGTTGATCATTTGGAAGAAACTCGGGCATGATGTTGCCGTTAATTGGGCCAATCCATGCAAAACATGTTAGAAATAAAGTGACGGTAAAGTATTTAAACTTAAAAGTATGCATCTTGAATCTTGACTTGTTTAATGAAATGAGTTTCTTTTTGGGTTAGTGCTTTAGTAACAAGTTGATTGTGTTAATGACCTGCATATTTTTATGACAATTGGAAATAAAAAGACATTAAAAAGTGAAAAAAACTCTATTGTCTTTAAATACAAATATTATTCCCAACCAATTAAAAGTGAAATGTAGATTATGATTGAAGAAAGATATAAATAAAAATTACTATGATGTCCAGTTTTTTCTTGCGCAATTATCAAAAAAAGGAATTTCATTATTAAAACTTAAGTCACTTTCTTTATTGATTAATTATATGAAAATTTTGAAATTGAATATTTTAATCCACCTTCTATTACTTTTATCACAATTATTATTAATCCGCCTTCTCCTATTTTAATCACAATTATTATTAAATATTTAATCATCACGTAAAACTTATTATTTAAAAATTGATGAAATTAATATATCTCCAAGATACCTCCAAGATATCTCCCAGATATCTCCCAGATATCTCCAAGATATGTCCCAGATATCTCCAAGATATCTCCTAGATATCTCAGAAATTTCCCAGATATTTCCAGACTGAAAGCAGGGCTGAAAGCAGCCACGAGTTTACATGGTTTTACCTTTCTACTTTACAAGTTTGAGCTTATCTGGCATTTTCAAAGACAAAGAAAACAGGTTGATATTATTCTTTAAACTTTATTTTTGACTGGATTCCACTGCAAAATTTATTATGTGTAACTAATTTACGAACAAGATGATGGACCATAACAAATTTTGACTGGTGAACACTTATGCTACTACTTTGTTTGTATGTTGCATGCAGCTAAACTTAACTGTTCACCATGCCACTTGCTCTAATTTTATACGCGAGGAATAAGTTTTCGTTATGATTCTATGTTCTATGGTTGCAGTTTTGTGATTTACACATGCTTTTGCAAAGGATTTATTCAATACATGATCAATAATTGTGTTCATAATATCATCTCAATCCCTTTTTTTATTCATATGACGTATAGTGGAAAGGGTCATTGATTAATGTGTTGAGATGGGAGTGTTCATTGATGTTTCATAAATATATTAAGGTTTTGTATGATGTACATTTTAACTGGTTTACACGTAAATATTTACGACTTTTAGCATTCTGGCAAGTAAAAGCGCTTGCATATCTATCCGGAGCTTGCATTATAATTTTTTAATCTATACAATTAACAAACACGAAATATTTTCGGACAATTATTTAACGGTTGTCTACTTTCTTTTCTCTTTTATGTTTGTTGATTATTTTCTTCGTTACAGTTATTATGGATAAATTACAAGTGTCTCGTGTCTTACGTTAATTAGTATGATGTCAATATGCCAATTATCATTTTGCCCAAGCATATTTCTCGCAATAAAATGATGAAAACCTTTTAAATGCATGACCGAGATGATGACGTTCCAATCAACTCTCAATCAATCACACCGACAGATCGTTGTGCATCCGGCTTCCTTTAAGAAAAACTAATTAAATGGAGTGGAGATGCATAAAGAATGAGTTATGGACAACACGAGATCATTATTTTCTCCTCGTGTCGCGGCACGCCAAACGTAATGTCTTTATCGGCGGATTATAAAAGTTCTTTAACTGTCATAACTACATCCGGCATCCTTTGTCAATAAAATTATTAGTCTCAAGTGTGGCTGCTTAAGACAAATGATAAAGCCGAAAATATATTCACTTTCATACTGTTTCCGTTACTGTCCTTTGTGTGTTCATCATCAAAAACCGTTAACCGTTTCGTTTCTGTGAATCAAATTTTTTACGCTACAAAAATGAAGTATTCCCTGGTCTTTGTTTTTCTAATCGTAATTTTTGAAGTCTTTGTAGTAAGTCAAATAAAAATACCATTAACGTTGAAATATGAATTTTTAAATGTTTATAGAAAACTCTTATTTCATCTATTAATTTTTGAATATACATTTTTGTCTAGGTCCTTTGTATACCTCTTCTGCGACATAAGGATCCATGTGGTACAAAACATCAACGACTCAATTCCGTAAAATGCTACAAACGAAGACTCATGGCAGAAAAGACTGGGAAGGGATATCATCCAAAACTGAGAAGGCATTTAAGTCATGGGAAAAAATAAATATTTTCAAATAAGTTGTTATTGTGCAATTAACTAGTATTCTGGCAGTGTTTGAAGGTTTGTTTCAATTATAGTTTTAATTCAAAATAAAGATAGCAGATGTCATGAAATTCCAATAGTTTATCAACGTGCTTTATTTTAAAATTGCATATATATTTTATACACTTCTATATATCATCATTCAACAATATCATTACAGCTTGTTAAAAGTTAAAGAATTTACACATACTTTTAAATATACATAGTAGGTCTCATATAAAAAATTCAATGCAAATAATACATAAAGGATATATGTATACATGACCATAAAATAATGGAAAATAATTTTTCTTGGAAATAGGTTGGGAGTATACCTCGATATATGTGAAGTTCTATATCAATTTTTGCTATACTTTTTCTGCTTGTTATACTGACTATTATATTAATAGACGCTTTCTTAATCTACGTGGCATTCTTTTCATCTCGTTTTATCCATCTGTTAGAAAAAGTCACTGAAAATATTTTTAACTGTTGACTGGTTAGTTAATAAAAAAAATTCGGATCGTAGAATTTCCTCAGCTCGAAACATAATTAATATTTATTCCGTGGTTATAAATGAAACGTTGAAGTTGAAATGGCTGAAGCTAGGGAGAGCAAGGAGCTTGTGTTGGAAATACGTTTGCAAAAACTACGAATTGAGGACGATGGAAGCAAACTGGAAAATGGGAAAAATGAAGTGTTAGGCAACCTGGATGAGGACACTGCCATACTATTAAATATTTTTCCTGAGAAGTAAGAATAAACCTACTAAAATATTTGATTTGGGTACAAACTAAATAATCTAAAGATTGATTGAAAGACAAGAGCAAAATTGATTGACTGGTTAACTTTTATCGAAAGATTTGGCGTCGCCGTTTGGATAAAATTACTAGTCCTGGTGAAATTGAAAATATCAGGACTGCTTCTCCATACTTTCAACAACTTCTGCTGGACAATCTGGAGCTAAAGAAGGAAAATGTCAAAAAAGGAAAAGAATAGATGCTTGTACATTTCAATTTCAACAGAACATCTAATTCGTAATCTTACATACTAATTTGAAGTTAATCAAAATTATCACAACACTGAAAATATATATTGATTATGATTTATTATAAATGTGCCCAAATCAATTCGTCACTCAAATCATTCATGACTAAAAATATTCACATTGATTGGATCTTTTTAAAATGATCGTATCCTTGTCTTGTGTACTCTTTTGAGATGTCAGTATTGGGATCTGAAGTGCCCTGGCATATTACTAAAAACTCCAGAAAAGGAATAACTTCCCAAATGTTTGATTTATATATTTCCATTTTGACGTTATCTGAAACTTCCATTTCATCATGCATCTTCTCATCTTCTTTGTTATCGCCACTTTGATGATTTCCATCCTCGTGGTCATCTTGCGCATCAAATAAATCCTCCAAAATATGCTCTTCAAGTTGAACAAACTCTGATGTTCCCACCGCCCTCGGCGCTTCCTTTTGTCCGATTGGCTTTTTATCCTCATCATTTAATAGTTCGTGCCATTTAGCTGCCCATTGACCATGTTTAAAGGTCAATCTTTTTAAATACGGGAAACAAATCAGGAAGTCATAGGAAATGCTTTCTTTCTTGGGAATGGTCATTTGCAAGCTGATCAGGGAAACGGAACTAGTAAATCCTGGAGTCAAATCAATAACCTCGTCAGAAGTGAACCCACAAAATTTGTTAGACAGTTGCAATGAAAGATGTTCCAAGTTTGGGAATTTAGTGAGAGTTTCCAACAAATCCACAAGTTTAAATTTCTTGCCACTCAAACGAATATCCAGACTTCTTAGTTCTGGCGCGTTCATTTTGCCAATATGCTGTACCCATCTGTCCGAGTCAAGTTGCCCGATAGAAAGCTCTCGAAGAGACGGCCATGACCAATGACATTCTAAATCACCTCTCCAATTTCCAACCACAAGTTTGCTAAGTTGACGAAAAAATATTTTCACTAACGTTTGTGAAATATAGCCAAAATTGTGACCGCAACAAGTTAGCGATTCCAAGAACGAAGGGTGATTCTCAAATTTTGGATGAGGGACAGGTGCTTCCCAGGATACCTCCGTTTTATCATCGCCATTCGAAACCCAAAATTTTTTTGGCACCCGGTTGAGGATAAGGCTTTTTATATTCACACATTTCTCCAAAATTTTCACGCAAACATAAAGGTAAGCATTACTTTTGACGCAAAATTGTTCGCAATTGTTATCTGGAGAAAGCGTGACGTGCCAAATGTGTTGCCCCATCACCGACAAAAATTTCTCCAGATCTTGGACACAGTTTGGATGAGACGAAAGCCGAATTTCAATAGATCTTCCAAGATAGGGATTTTGTTCCCGCCTATTTTCCATCGCTTCAAATTTCTGGCATGATTTATTACTCCAAGTGTCCGATGGGAGTAGGTACGTGTATGTCGGAAATGGCTGCTTGGAATAATATTTTAAACCCGTGACCCTTAACACAGGATTGTTCATGTCGACAGTCAAATAGTTTTCGAAATAGGTATCCACGTCAGTTTTCCATTTGCTACAGACGCTGCGACAACTCAGCATGTCATTTCGCTTCAGATAATTCGACAGCCTTGCCAAAATCTATAAAAAATATACACAAATATTAGCTCTGATCTCATAACATTTAAACAATTCAGATAAAAGAAGCGTCATCATTATTTATACTTTTCACATGTACCTTTCCAAAGCCGAATAATAGATCTGCTTTTTCATTTTCAGCATTTTTATTCCTTTCCTCAATATCCGCTCTCAACTTAACAAATCGTTTCCTCAGCAAATCTCCTTTGATCGTAATCTGATGAGCTTCATCCTTGCGTACTGATTGGACGTACAATCTTATCAGTTCCTTTTTGCCCATCTCCCCATTCAAGTATTTCTCTCGTGTGAATATCACACTTTTCTTGTTACTGTAGCAGCAATCGTCCCATTCCACAACTTCCACAATTTTCAGAGATGGAATGATATTCCAAACATTTGATTTGTACAAATTTCGGATAGTAAGTTCTAAAACTTGACCTTTCACTTTGTACAAGGCAGGCGCCTTTCGTTGACTGCTTCCAGCTTTCTCCCCTTCAATTTCTTCATCCCCACATTCATTAAATTCGTCATCATATCCGTGATTAATTATTAGTTTCATCAGAAACGGAAAACAACTCAGCAGATCATATGAAATTTCTGGGAAATAGACGCTCAACTCCAGCGTTTTCAACAAATGATTGGTACTTTTAAGCTCCGAGGGAAGATCCACAATCTCATTCATTGAAAATCCACAAAACTCGTCACTAATTTTCAGATCCAAGAGTTCTAGTTTAGGAAACTTTAGGATGACGCGCATCAAATTTCCAAGCTGTTCTTTCTTTCCATTCAGCACTACATGCAATTCCCGTAAATTTGGAGCGACAACTTTCTCCAAACTGTTGAGCAGCTTGTATGAGTTTCCATTGGTCACTTGAAGTTCCTTCAAATTGTTCCATTCCAGCTCATGATACAAATCGGAATTCCAGCAGAATATGTCCACACGTTTTAATTGATTGCTATATTTTCTCAGGAGTTTGTCTTGATAATGGAGAAACCCAGAAATGTATTTGCTTTCGATATACATTTGAATTGTCAACGATTCCAGAAAGTCGTGATTGGGGAGCGGCCTTTCTCTCATTTTCCTTTTGGATATCTTCCCTTCCAGATCGATGTCTATGTCAAGTAAAAGGCTTTTCATATTTTTGACTCCAACCAAGATTTCCTGACAGAGCGAATAAAATTTTGCAGGACTCTCAAAGTATTTGCAAAACAGAGTGAAGTGATGAATGTGTTCTCCAAAGTGGCCCATAAAACGAGCAAGTGTCATTTCGACCGTTGACATATCTGGATCATGATGATCACATCCTGGTACTTCACGAAATGTGACTGATCGTCCAATAAAAGGATTTTTGGGATGATTTTTGATTCCACCATTTAGTGTGTGAACCACACTTGATTCACGAAGCAAATATAGTAGCCAGGAGCAAAACCTGTATTCAAAACCGAACTCCCTTGGTTTCTCATCTTCATCTTTTCTATAGAATAGATTCATTTCTTCAATGGGTTTAAGATTAGTTTTGCCAGCGTCTTTGATTGCATAGAAATTTTCAAAAAATGTATCCACATCTTGACACCACCGCCTACAAACCTGGCGACAAGTAAAAATATCGTCGGGACTGAGATATTTGTAAAAATGAGGGAAAACCTGAAAGCACAAATATAAAAAAAAGTTAAAGATGATTAAAATTATAAAATGTGTAGTAACTTAAAATTAATACAATACTTACCTGACCAAACATGCATTGACCAGTGAAGTTTCCCAATATTTTTTTAAAAACCGGGCAGGATTTCATACAATTTTCAATGTCATTTTCATCAGTGACATAGTTCAAAATCATGGTCCAGATCTGTGATTAATAATTAAGTTTGATTATGTACATGATGATCACAAATCTGTGATTATTATTTCAATAATTTATATGATATAATTTTGCATTTTGTCTAATTAAATACCTCCTTGGGAAACAGCAGGAGAGGGTCTATTCCATTTGCCCTGCTGTTGGTAATCTTAAGTCTCTGCGTTTCCAACAAATTTCTGAGCGACTGCTTTTGTGATTTTCTTGCCTTGTCTACTTCCATGCGAACGAGGTCAAAATGAGCTTGGACCAGGTCATCGCTCACTTTATTTTGCTCATACTCCCTCCTCTCCTGTTCTTCATCCAAAAGATACTGTTCTGCAAAGTATATTTTTCCTTTTCTGGTTCTCATTTTCAATCTATGAAACAAGTAATATTTCAAAATGATGATGGCACTGCTAAAATTGCTTATGAGTGCTGCTAATTAATATGTAATTGTATTACATCAACAATCACCAAAAACTACGGAACCGCTCAGGTCAGTCAGTTGTCGGTAGACAACAATGGAAGGTTTGATGGAAATCGGAAGGGATGATAATGTGACAGTTGATCGTTGACCTATTAAAGCTGGTAATTATAAGATACAGGTTTTTATGTTGGCGTTGACAAGTCTGGCTGATTCCTGTTAATTAATAAGAGCATAAATATACACACATGCAATAATCCGCTAACAATACAATACTGTAATTTACGAGAAAATGAACTCAACTTTTTATTGAGCAAATTAATTTGTAATTTCCATAATAAATATTCGAACAGGAAACTATTCATTTGATAACAGTAAAGTGAAAATATAATTGAATAAGGTAGTCACCTTTTATACCCTTAACTCTCCGCACAATTAGCTTTAAAGCAGATATACTCGAGTACTGGCTATAACCAAAAACGAGTTGCCTTGTTGCCTAGAAAATAATATGCTGATTATGTTGAGTACGTGCCAGCGTGCCACCCATCACTGATCTAAAGCTAAAGATTTTCTTCAAGTTACTTACTGCTGCATTGTATGTAATGAGATGAGGATGAAGGATGACATCAGTGTGATTTTTGCTACAACTAGGTTATTTCTACTACTTTACCATGCATTTTTCGTTCTATTCTGTAAGAGACGCATTCCAGCCTATGCAACTCCAAGTGCCTTCCAACATAATCTGTTTATAGGTAGTTCATATTGACTTTAAAGTAAAAAGGTAACAAGGCCTCTTTTGTGCTGAAAGTTGGCAATGCTTCAAAAGGGCATGTACCTACTTTCAGTGTTGCTGCAAAAGCGAGAGGAACGAGCAGCGGTTTATCTCATGTGTAGGGGTAGTACCTTCAAAATAACGTAGTCATGATATAAGCTCACACACAGCATGGTGAACGACTAAAATAAAATAAAATTTTTGTTTTCTTAATGACTTGTTGGTTATCTTAACCTCCAGTTATAGTGTTTGCTTGCTTTGTTAATGATGTGCTTAAAATCTCGACATTTGTTTGTGTGATATTTTGATGCGATATGATTTTTTATGTGAAAACATTTTACCCATGAAATTACTCATAATAAATTATTGCGTTCCCAAAAAAGGCAAGAATAAAATTACAATTCTTTCCGACAAATACTTTGCTCATATGATGTTCATATGCTTATTCACTCACGCAGTCCAACCCAACCAAGTAAATTTCATTATGCTGGAATCAGATAAAATAGACTTTGTAGTGCTGGCACGCTTACCGAGTGTTTCAAGATGTGACAGATATGGGTTGGTTTTAAAGAAAAATTCATTTTTTATAAATGTTAAGACAGCATAAAATAAGCATATTTACTTAAGGGTGTACGTATTCCATAGAAAAAGTAGCCTTCCGCAGAAAATCATGGTTACCATGCCATGTAACAAGCAACACTGATAGTTCATTTTTTATGGCAACGCAACATTTTCCCATTTTTCCCTTTCAGTTGCCTAAATACCTTGTAAACTAGCAACGCGCAGTATAACATACAACTTATGCTATGAAAAATCTCCCTTTGACATTTTAATATCCTGCCGGAACAAGCAATTAAAACCTAACCAATCAGTAATACATATGCATACAGATACATAGGTATATAAAATGGTAAATGAGGGTTTTTTTCCCACAGGTACTTCTTTAAGTAAGTGAACTAATTAAAAGCTTAAAACGAAAAAAAGATACCTTGTCTTTGTCTTTGACGTTTGGAACGCTAATCGTATTCCTGTCCAGTCCACAGTGAAAGTAGAGGGGACATTTATTGGAGAATGGAATTTGTACAGAGGATCGATAAACCTGTTTTTTACAAAAGAGCATTTTTAATGAAAACTGAATTTTGTGTGTTGGTACCCTTGGTACATACTTTGCAATTTTCCAAAATGTGATGTAATGTAATGTAGGTACTTAATCCTATTAAAAAGGAACATATTTTTTTCTAAATGCATAGAATAAATGTATTGTGGCTTGTTCTATTATGACGCACTAGCAATCAATGACTTTATATATGACAGAATGTCGCTAAAAAATCTAATCTTTTGAATGAATGCTAAGTACATTAACACCAAATCACCACCAAATAGAAATGCTCTAGAAATAGTGCGATGTTTATCACGTATTTCTTATATTTAAGTAATTTAATCTTTTAAAATTGATCTTTTGGTAGTCATCGTCATCGTATGCTTGTATGAAAATGTATTTAGTCAAGTGCAAGCTACAGGACTGGACTGTTGACTGTTTTATGTTTCATTCATTTTACATTCTCCAACTGGAGGTTATACACGCAATTCATTCCGTCTACACAAACTTTACTCTGAAACTAATTGTCGTTCGCATTTCAACTTTTAAAACTAAATAGCAGATTGTTTTGAAAATTAATTTTAATTAAAAAAAAAAAAGTAATCACTGCGCCGAGAAAATAGAAGCCTAGAAAAAATGTCTGTTCCGTTACTGCAACAATATGGAACTAAAGATGAGGAAGTTGAATGTGATTCGATAGAAAAGCGTGTGGTGCTACGTGCAAAAAGGAGGATGACGCCAGTGACCACCGCCACCAACCCTGAAGTTTCCTACCAATTTAATGGTGAAGGATCTGAGACGATGATGCAAGTGTCAGATGAAGATGATGAGCAAAACCTGGGCCTGGTCAAGATGCTTCCGGTTGAGGTAATTAACTAATTAAAAATTATATGTTTGGATAAACAAAAGGTTATATTATCATGATTTAAAATTAAATTTGATTTTTTTTAAAGATATGGATGGAGATAATCGACTGGCTTCAAGAACCCAAGGACTGGCTCAAATTGTACTACACCTGCTCCTACTTCCGGAACCTCATGGACGAGAATAAGGTGG